>OY294024.1:17354412-17584548 GCA_958510785.1 Exephanes ischioxanthus | reverse complement strand
CCACCCCGTTGTTGCCGGCGAACACGCGCATGTACGCGTAAGGCCGGCTCTCCCGACCGTACGGAGCTCCATACAAATCGTTCGAAGACTCAGCCGGAGTCGCTCGCCACGTATACCGTGGCTCCGTCCCGAGAAGAATGATTTTGTCGCTGGTGCGATATACCAAGGACGCTCGTTTACCCTCTGCCTGCGTCTCGGGTGTTCCCAGCACCGCGTGGCGGGAATCGAGGGGGGGGGGGGGGGGTGGGGGGGGGGGGGGGGGGGGTTAAGTAGATTATCGATACCCCGCAGCCTGGACGGCGTCGCGTTTACGTTGCACCCTTCTGCACCGAGACCGCGCGTCGAGGAATCGCAGAATGGTGGAAAAAAAAACGAAACAAAAAAATTAACTGAGAAACGGAAGTAAGGCGGGAAAGGCGTTACGTGACTTGACGATTTCTCCCACTCGATCTATTTTCGACCGGGACATTATCGTAGGCGGGTTGACGAATGGTGGACGTAGAAATAATATTGTCACGCCGTGACAAAGTTCACTGGCGGAGGATAACCGGAAATAGCTCGAGATAGAAGGGGCAAATTTTACCGTCAGGGAAACGTGGTATTTTCGTCATGGTTAGGTCGGGCGAATGACGGGAAATTTGAAAAGTAGGCCAAGGGATGGAAAAATAAAATCGCGGTATGGCGCATGTGTCGGTGGATGACCGCAAATAACTGTGGATAGAACGGGCGAATTTTACCGTCACGGAACCATGGTAATTTCGTTGTGGTTCCGTCGGTTGAATGGCGGAAAAATTGAGAAGTAGGGCAGGGAATGGAAAAATGAAATCGCAGTTTGATACTGCTGGCGCAGGATGAACGGAAACAGCTTTGGATGAAACCAGCAAATTTTACCGTCGCGGAACCATGGTATTTTCGTCATGATTCCGTCGGACGGATAACGGGAAATTTGAGACGTAGGCCATTAGACCGAAAAATAAGATCGCGGAAAAGCGGCAGCTGGCGCACGTCTTTGCTGCAGGGATTTGTTTATAATGCAGTCGCGATAGGATTGTTCTGGGAGTCGTGGTTATCGAGCAGTGCACATATCTCGGCGTAGCGTATACATTTCCTACCGTCTCGGTAGCGATGAACTATCGCGAGTTCGCGTATCCTCGGCGAACCATAACTCGAGGAGTTGAACGTGCCTGCTTCTCATATTTCCCTAGAGCGTGGATTTATATACGTGTACATATATGTATACATGTGTATGCGTAGAACCGGACGGAGGTCGTGTCCCCTGACCGCAGAAGTACCCCCAACTCTCGCTCGCTCTGGACGTTCACTTCATCCACCCGAGCTAATAATTTCATTTCTACGGGGTGCCGTAACGTATACCGTTCTGCAAGGCAGACGCACACCCGAGAATCGAGGAAACCTCTCAAATCGGTCAAATAAATCCACAATTCATCTTGAATAGAGAAAAAAAAATGTCAAAAATAAACCACGAATAAAAATTCCATTAACGAATTAAATTGTAAGTAAATACACAAAAAATCTGTAGAGACTTTGCTATTAGTTTTTTTTTTTTCACAAAATTTGGTAATACTCGATCATTCGGCCGAAATTGATCAAAAAGGTGTTGTAATGAAATACGAAAATAATGCAGATATTTTTAACGAAAAAACCTATTATATGCGAAACTTGCGTTTTTTTCAATTCCATTGTCCAATAAATATAAATAATATTGATAATTAAAATAATTCAATTAAAAATATTTATCATACATAAAAAAAAAGATGTCCCTTCCAATACTGTCCCGATAAATTTTGATTTCGCCGATCGTGGAAAATAGAGCGAGCATCTCCACCCACCACTCACTATTCAATAAATTAAGTGAATTGTTACTTAAATGAAATAAATAATTATTTAAATGAGATGAATATTTATTTAAACCGCCATTTTCGCACCTTGTGATGAAAAATTTCGTACATCCCTCGTGCGAAATACTTTTTCTAACTCGTGTGATTGCAGCACTCGCCTTCGGCTCGTGCTGCAAACTCAAACTCGTTGGAAAAACGTTTTTCGCCCTCGTGGAGTAATGTACTATTCTGAGTGTCGGTTCCATGGATATTTGCTGGAATCTTCTCGGGGTCACTTTGGCACGCCGGCGAGCGTCCGGACATCCGGCAGCGCGTGCGAAGATTGGATGAAACACCGCGGTGTACAAGAAAGAAAAATTATGTTCGAGCGGTGGAACGAGCTCGCGGCGTCGCGACGTCGCCCTTGAACCTCCGGCCGGTCGTACACCGAGTCGCACCACTGGCGCGCGCGTTACCGCACGGGAGAGCCATCGCGTTCTCATTCGCGGCAATAGCTTTTTCGCGATCCGAAGGCCAAGGTCTCGCGTTCGTAGCCACCGGCATGAGAACAGTTCAGCCATTCAACTGCGGAAAGATTGCGCAACGTCGGCGCCGTGAGACTCGGCAGAATCGACCGAAGTCTCGAGGAATCGATTAAAAAAAAAAATCTCCAAACCCGCCATCCGGCAAATATTTTCGCATCCTCATCTTCTTCGTCGTCCAACTCGGCCGAAAATCAACATTTATCGTCTTGTTTGTAGTGAAATCAAAACGCCGCGATGTGAGCAACGCATCTACCAAGGCCCCACCGACCACAAAACCAATCCCTTAGGAATGTCAAGCCCCGGAAGTTAAATCGCGAGCTTCGAACCTCCGATATTTCATCCTGATTATTAAAATCTGCATAACAATTTTGCGATGTAACGCAAAATTGGAGGCGGATGAAAAATTGGGTACAAGAACGTGAATCGCGTTTTCCGGATCCATACATGAATACCTAAGAGCCGACGTCCGTGCCATAACATTGAGATTGCCCATTGGCTGCTCGACCGCCGCGAACTGACCGTGCACTTGCACTGGCGCAACCCCCGAGTGGTGTATCAAGGACTCTCGGAACAAACCCTCTCAGGGTCACGGTCGTTTGGCATCGGGCGCTCCCGTGCCATTATACTGTGCGAAGGATGTATGCGGGTCAACTATATAGTCCGTACACCGCTCCGTTGTGTCTTCCGACCCCTTTCGGCCCCTTGCCACCACGGTAACTCCTTTCGAGCTCGTGCACCCTCGTGCGCATGTAGGATATAACCCCTGACGTACGTGCATACATATATATGTACGTGCAGACATATATGTCTACGTGCATAGATATATATGTATGTGCATACATATATATGTACGTGCATACATATATATGTACGTGCAAACATATATATGTACGTGCAAACATATATATGTACGTGCATACATATATATGTACGTGCAAACACATATATGTACGTGCATACATATATATGCATATAACAAAAGTTGCCGTAAGTCAAAACGAAGGGTACCCAGTTTTTTCCCAGATGGTTATTTTTAAATATCCTTTCAAAACTGGTGCCAATACAATTTTGGTGCGAAAAACAATGAATGTATGTTTTCGTTACCGTTGTAGCAGGTTTTATTACTTAGCGTACCCGTCTTGCCCCGGTCACATATACATGTAGCCACAACTCGAATGCGAATGTATAGTTATAGCGGCACGATGGTATTTTCTCGTGCAGTGCGCCAAGAGGCTATATGCACGAAAAGCCCAATACGAGGAGAGGAACGAAATGCGCGAGCGCTTAGCCGCACCGACGCGACGTTTACCACCGGGGTGGACCGACGATCTGCAGCGAGTCGAACTCTATGCGTTTACCCTTTCTCCCGGCAAACTTCCGGACTGCGGAATCGATAGCCCCGCCTCACCCCTTCCTCCCATTCGGGCATACCGGATTATCGCTAATGTTATGAAATTGGAGTTATCCGAAGTTGAATCTCTGGAATATTGTCATTTTGCAGGAATTTGACTCTCGAAAATGACGCTAAGGTAAATTGAATACTCGAGGCAATATAACTGGAATGTTACCCGATAACTTGTTGAGCAAGGTTGGATAACTATATTTAGAAATATGTAACTATAATGAGTGTAGCTAACGTACCGGAAGTAATTAAAATTCGCGCACTTACGTTACGTAAGTTTCATGGTACTAAGGGTTTTGTCATTTGAGAAAATTTCCTGTCACCAAACGTTCAGAATTTTTTTTTTGTTGGCAAGGTACTATATTTATTGAACGAAATAGGTGTTCTGAGAAAATTAGTTATTTCGACTGTACGTAATAATTCCCTGAGGAAACGTTCATACACATCGTAACGACCGAGCGAATAAATAACCCGCGTATTTGAGGCGGATATTATTAATGATAATCACGGCTGAATATCTCGAGGACGAACCGCCAAACGTCCGTTCCCTTTGAAACTCCGATCAAGACTGCAGTCCTCTGGTTAACCGATAATCTTAACGTTTGTCATTTGTCGTACCGAGCTATTCCGGTCGTCTATTTAATATCGTGTGTCTCAGTCAATCCTCATGTCTATATTCGTTGCAATATAGTTTCTGTTGAACGATATTTAATTGGTTAAACTATAATTATAGGCCTGAAGGACTCCGGTCGATGGCCCAGTGGCAATGTCTCAATGAACGTTGTAACTACTACATAGAGAGATGTACAAGATATTGTATAAACTACACGATAATGTCAACAAATGCACTTTTACTACAACTACAACTACTATAATTATATTTGCTATTACCACTTGTGATTATTGTCCTAACTATAAAACATAGACGTTCCCTCAAGAGATAATATTTTATAGTGGAAAGTGACTATGTAATTTTTTTCCCTGTCTCTAAAGCCAACAGTAAGGAAATAATTGGCGTTCGTGCACAAGAAGTTTTCATGGAAGGTGCAAACCTTCGTTACCTTCCGGAAAGTCTCGAAAGTAGGATTATTACATTTTCCGTCAAAGCTCCGTTATTACTGCACGTGTCGTGACGAAGCTCGTAAAACTCAGGACGTTTTTATCGCCGCGTTGGCAAATTTCACACTTCGCAGTAGATACGTCGTGGGAAGCTCGCCGCGGGTCCCAGGAGTGGCTACATTTTTTTTATCGACAAAAAGATTCCATCCACCCGATAGCCGAAGCATCCTGAGAACTTCTTCAACCCCCCCCCCCCCCCCCCCCCCCTCAGTCGTTCGCGGTAATAACCCGCTCGAGGGTTGCGCCTTTTTGCAAACCAGCACTCCCGTTGCCGCGATGTATTCATCATTACTATTAAATTCCTTCGCAAAGTCACGACCCTCTCAGTTCCCTTCGAAGTTTCATTCCCGTCACGCCGGGGCTGCCTCGATGTTGCTCCATCGAGAAACTGTCTGAGAAGTGTCTGAAGCGAGGGTTCCCAACGAAATGGAGACACTCCCGTGCCTGTTAATTCTGTCAAGCCTTTTGTCATCCAGTCGAGCCACCAGTATTAACGCTGGACTGTCGTCGATCGTCAACGACATCGATTTCGCCAGGAGTGCGTCTCATTGTGCGCAAGTGTCGGCTCGGGCGCTCTTCAGCCCTTCGAACGATCTATCGATCATCGACTCGAGCGACTCTCCTCGATCGTGCGACATCGTCCGAGAGCTCCTGAAGGCAACCTTCGCCGACAGGAGTCTCAAGATCTTCACCAATTTCTCGGAATTCGCGGCTAAGGCGTCGCGGAACTTAGAGGCGTGGGACACGAGCTTCCTGGTGATCGACAGCGTTTCCAATCTTCGACGACTCATGGGCGAAACGTCGGCCAATCGCTGGGCGGAGTACATAATCGTAGTGATCCAAGGAACGACCGAGTGGCTCGCCGAATTCGCTGAATACCTGTCGAATCTTGGATTCACCAACATAGCGTTCGTTAGCGTTACGACCGAAGGTCGCAGCACTCTTGTCCGTCCGGTGGTAGATCCTGCGTCGCCGACATCAACAACCACTGTGAGAATCTTTGATATCTGCGTACCGAAGAACGCGGCGAACCCGACAAATCCGGCAACGCCTCGTCGGTTCTCGTCATTGGATCCTGACGATCTATCCAACAGAACTGTGAGCTACGCGAGGAGCCTGGAAATTATTCAGAATTCGCAAAAATTGGAAATTATCAAGGACGGCAAAACTACAAGTTTGGGGGTTGACATTCTGAGGATATTCACCAACTGGCACAATATCGAGCTGGTGAGATCCGAATGGCCGAATCAGTCGGACTTGACCTGGACCGAGGCTATGCAACGTTGTCTGGCAGGGGAGTTTGATTACTTCTATGCCGATCTGCCGCCCTCCAGAAGCATCGCCAGAGGCGAAATCGAGGCTGTTGTTTGGTTCAAATACGACTTTCTTACATTCGTCGACACTCCGAAGAAACCGACTATGAACCTGAGCGATATACTGACGCCTTTTCATAGATCTGTGTGGCTCTGCGCGTTCGGGCTCTTCGGGGCTTTTGCTGTTTTCGCTTACGCCATTGATCGTCTCTGGCAGCAGGGTCTCATTCGCGAGCGCATAACTGTACTGGCCATCTGGTGCATATTCGTCGATCAGAGTCTACCGGCACTTCCGGTCAAGTTTGGTCTGCGATTCGTTATCGGCATGTGGGTATTCCACAATTTTCTGAAAAACGCCGGCTACACCGCAATGTTCAGCAGCGCCCTTACTACCGCCGCCGACACCAATGTGCTCAAGACTTTTCAGGACGTTTGGGAATCCGGAAAACCGATCTGTGGTGTCGGTAAAATCAAAGAGCTTCTCAACGATCCTACTGATCCCGTTATATTTGGAATTCACAGCAGGTATCAATACTACTTTTAAGTTCCACTCCGAGCTTTTTTTACCCTTCGAAGTAGGGCAACTCCCTTTCGGTGTTAACCCTTTGTAAGTTACACCTCTGTCCCCACTCTTATGCGCTACCAACGCGTGGCCCCCACCCCTGTCTGTTAGTCCCGTTTCGGTACGGTTTTGGGCGGTGTGACTTATAAAGAGTTAACAGATTCCGGCTCAATCCGAATTTTAGGGTACATAATTTTAAAAAAATCAGGGGTGAAAAAAATTGGGAAAATTATCCCAAACAGTGTGAAACCTAGCGTGATATACAAATGTGACAACTTTAACGCTAGAACTTATGTATGATTTTTTCTAATTTTTAAGTCATGACTGGGGCAGATATCCACCCTAGGCGATTCTTCTGCGTACTACTATAAGCGTCTTATGAGCTAAGTGGTAATATGGAAACAATCAATGAAAACAAAAAAAATTGGTTTTGCATGGGTTTTAACATTTGTTTTTCTGGAAAAATTGTAGGTAATTAATTATAAAATTATAAAATTATAAAATTATAAAATTATAAAATTATAAAATTATAAAATTATAAAATTATAAAATTATAAAATTATAAAATTATAAAATTATAAAATTATAAAATTATAAAATTATAAAATTATAAAATTATAAAATTATAAAATTATAAAATTATAAAATTATAAAATTATAAAATTATAAAATTATAAAATTATAAAATTATAAATGTTTTGCGGCATACACCCCCAAAAAAAATAGTGTACAACACAAGTTCATCCGTATGGCAGCATATAAGCTGGGTCAGCCCATGAAGCAGAGAGACCACGACTATTCTAAAATAGCAAGAACTCTCCGTGTCCCGAGGCTCGAATCCGTAAGGAAACTCAACGACCAGGTATTCCTCTTCAAGATTGTTACGGACAAGATCGATTGCCGACACCTAAGCCAGCGGTTTCGTATTCGATACCCACCGGACCAAGCGCTCAAGAGGGTACCGACGTTTCAGATTTCGACGGTGACAAGCACCTCTGCGGCGAGATCGGGAGTCTACCGTATCGCCAATCAAGTTAACTGCCTGAACCGTGAATTTTCAAACCAAATTCTTCGCTTCGCGTTATCTAGTTGCCAATGGTTTACCGTTTGTTTACTACTTTGAATACCTATTTTCGTAACACAAAGTGTGAAATGTTGATTTTCTTGTTTCTATCTTCATTTTAAAAAAACAACGAAGATTGATCATATCATTAGAATGTAAAAGGGATTCGTTTTTCCGTTTAGAAAATTATTAAAATTATTAAAATTATTAAAATTATTAAAATTATTAAAATTATTAAAATTATTAAAATTATTAAAATTATTAAAATTATTAAAATTATTAAAATTATTAAAATTATTAAAATTATTAAAATTATTAAAATTATTAAAATTATTAAAATTATTAAAATTATTAAAATTATTAAAATTATTAAAATTATTAAAATTATTAAAATTATTAAAATTATTAAAATTATTAAAATTATTAAAATTATTAAAATTATTAAAATTATTAAAATTATTAAAATTATTAAAATTATTAAAATTATTAAAATTATTAAATCTTATAATGGCGACTATATACGTCTAAATTACATGATAATAAGTTACATTTGATGGTTTTGGCGAAAAAAAATGCACTTACTTACACAAAACACTAACGCGTACTCCAGAGTGCAAAAGTCAGCGACCAAGTGAGGCCACTACCACCCTGCACACATAATCAGATCGTTAAACTAAATTATTGTTCAGGTCCCGAGTCGTTAATGTCAATTTATTATTTAGGCGCGCAGTTTGAATATCGTCTGGGGTGGTTTTCTACGCCGTACATGAGGTCTAGCGTTTAACTGGGCCGTTTAACAGATAGCGTCAAAGTGGTGCAAAGGCCTATTGACCATTTCACCGACGGCAAAAAATGCTCTCTTTTTTATTGTATTTTCTAGCCCCTTCACTGTCAGATAAACGGCCCAGTTGATAAAGAATGCCATATATACATTTTATTGTTATTTTCAAATAGAGAAAATATAATTTTTGTGGTCCGCCAAGTATTTTAGCAGTAGATGTCATCCCCCCCCCCCCCCCCCGCCCCTCGCCCCCCTGGTCGCGCGAAGTCATATTTCAAGATCCCCCCCCTAGAACCATGGACGTTCTTTATGGACGACCCCTTATAAAGGGTTGAAATTTGTGTATTTTTTTTTAATTAAAAAAAAAATTAAATTCTCTCATCAATACTATCGACAGATTCAAAGAGATGCATCCGAGGACACTGCTCGACGCCGTTCTGAACCAGAGCTGCATCGGCATTCAACATCGCTCGTCCGTCGAGAGGCACAACCTGAAGAACCGCGCGAACGAGTCGCGCCGCCTTTACACCCCAAGCAAGGCCATCATATTGCAGTATCCGAGCTTTTACTTCGCGAGGAAGCGGAATCGATACAACAAGGAATTGAGAAAAATAATAACGCGGGCCTACGAGGCCGGTATAGTGAGTCGGACAGAGCAGAAGTATTGGCCGCAGCAGGACAAGACCGGCGGGAAGATGTCTGTCCCGACGGAAGATCCGAATCTGAGGCTGACCCATCTTCTGATCGTCTTTCAGCTACTCCTCGTCGGGCATTTCATATCCCTCGTCGTTTTCGTCATAGAAATTTACGCCCACACGCACTACCACTCCCCTGAAAGGTTCGACGTCAGGAAATCATAAATTTCACTTCCTCATCGATCGGGAATATAAAGTTTTTACGGGGCCTGAATTTTATTGGTTTTATCAATGATATATTTTACATGCACTCGGTTTCCGCGTTTCTCTTACTCCGGGCATTTACCCCGGTCCCTCCGCGAAATATTCTATCAAAGAGATTTCAATTTTCCAAGGCTGGTTCTGTGGGCTCTGTGGGTTTATTTTTTTTTTTTTTTTTTACCAATCTTCGGGAAAGAGAAACACTCACGAAGGCGAAGAGGTTCGCGATCCCGAGGGCTGCTCGGGACATAAGGAAGAACCATATCAACCGACCGTCGAAATGAATTATTTAAAGAAAAAAAAACCGCTGGTACGGACGTTCCTGGGGGAATCCCCGTGTAAGAAGGATCGATAGTATCGTTTATTCTATATATACATATATAAATGTTACCAGGCCGCGTGTGTGTGAAAAGCGAGAACCGGACGACAATACAAAAGAGATGAAAAAAAAACTGAGAAAAAAAAATAGAAGTACAATGCCCGAACCCGGAAGTTTCGGGGATGGGGGAACGTGAATAATTTATTTTCCTCGTCTCTGACAAACGGACTAAACAGGATCGTAAATTGAATGCCCGGATCGCGGGTGGATACGTGAACAGAATAAATTAAGGTGTCGTGGAATAATTAAAACTTCGTGTGCCGATAAATGCGCGGACAACATCGTGATTTTTCATAGAAAATAATTTTTCAGAAGATTGACTGCTCTCGTAGGCTCTGATAAGCCTTTTTGTATGCCGATTAGATTTATGCAATTTCGTATCCTATTTTTTTAATACATTTTTTTTTGCCTAAAGTATGTTCGTCATTTGTTCCAATTGTGGTTGATTTTCGCTTCGACACGAATTCCGGTGGTCAGGTGTGTTTGCATCCGCTAACGAATACATTCGAGCCGCAAGCCTCGAATGACAAAATTCGACGCGTAGCATCGGTCGCCGTTCCGCGTAAATTTCCATTAATCGCTACTCACTTTAACCCAAGGTAAATTGATGCGTCGTGATTTCGGGCTAAACATCACGCACATCACAGCATCAATTATCGACACAGTAAATAATTATCGTGGTCGAAATGTGCCTCGACGGCAAATTCGAAAATTCTCCTATCCCGTATCTCCCGATAATTTGAATCAAATACACAACGATAAGGCATCCGTCCGATCCGAGTAAACTTCAGATAGCACTTCGAAATAACTGTTATCAGCCTCGTGGATGTAGAAAGTATAGACTGCTTAGTATAAATATCCCGCGAAAAAAATTAAATTGTCCGTTTTGTCCCACTCTCACCTGTATAAATATTAACGTATCGAAATAGCGCAAGTAAAATGCAATGTGGCCAGTAAAAAAAAATCTTGCAAAATCCAATTTCTAAATATCCCATGTTTCATCGTCGAGTAAACTTGCTAGAATTGGTACGGCTTCTATGTCATCAATTTTACTGAAGCGGTAAATTGATGCGTCTTGATTTCAGACTAAGGATCAAGCGCGTCGACAGAGTAAGACAGATGGTAAGTAATTACCATGGTCCAATTGTCCCTCGACGAGAAATCCGAAGAACTTATTCTGTATTTGGTGATAATTCGATAATATAAATGAATTGAATCACATACAAGGGCGTATGCACTGAGAGAAGGCATTCGTCCGGTCCAAATAAATTTTAGTAGACGTAATTGTACTTATTGACACTATTTTGTATGGTACGGATATTGACATATTTAGAAAATTATTTACACTGCAAGCGGTTATGTTGGCTCGCGCTCTCGCAGGATCTATGTGAGTACGCGTGTAAGTATCTGTGAGAATAGGTGAGTATCGGTGAGTGTCCAACTTTATTATTATGTAGATATATTTTTTATTGCCGGGCCATCGACCTATGTCCTTCAACCCCTGACTCGCTTTTTTTGTACTAGTGCGTAGGTTTTTATGGTGGAAAAGAGTTGTTTTCATTTCACGTTTCAGTTTAGTTTATATCTTTGTTTGCCATTCTCTCGAGTTGTTGGTATGTGGTGAGTACCGTATATTCGTGTCTGCGGTTTATATTTTGTGTGGGTTGTATACACAGCTGTTGGATATTGAGAATTTGTGCGGGGGTGAACATTTCGATGAGTTAGATTGTAGATAGTAGTTCAATATAACTTTTATCAGTCTCGCGAACGTATTGACAATCATCGACAGAATAAATAAGTACCGTGCTCCGAATGTTCCTCGACGGGAAATCCGAAAAACCCGATAACTTGATAATAAAGAGGGATCGATGAATTGAATCAGATACATTGCACCGAGAGGCAATGTATCTGATACATTGCACCAAGAGAGGCCATTCGTTCGGTCCGAATGAATTTTAGATAACAATTTCAAAATAACTTTAATCAGCCTCGCGAGTGCAAGGACAGTGGGGTAAACAGGTTCACTTCAGCCGAGGCTTCTTTAAAAATATCATGGAAACAAAATTTTTATAAAAAACTGTCCGTTTTGCCCCCATTCTCACCTGCACAAATATCGTACCGAAATAGCGGAAATGAAATCTTGTATCATCAGAGTAAAAAAATAATTCTCATGAAATGAAATAAAAAAAATAATGTTCCAAGAATTGGCACAGCTCCTGTGCCGTCAATTTCAGCAAAGCGAAATGACAATAGTTTCGAGCTGTTCTCGACAATCCTCCGACGGTTCTCCGGCTGGATGAGGCGTACACGTAACAGTGCCGAGAGAAATTGCGCGCCCCCTCGAATATATTTGCATATCGCCCGGACGTCAACCGGATCGGAAATGGCCTCGGCATGTGCATAGCTCTCCGTATCTTTCTGCCTCCCTGCCCGCGCTCCTCCCAATATTCCCTCCTCCTGGGTACCCTGTTCTCGTCGTGCCCGCTCGTTTTCACTCCCACGAGTTTGTTGGCCTCCCGTTGACTTCGACGTTGTAGTCGAGACGAAATCTGATCCACGGACGAAAAACCTCGGCTCGTCTACATCCAACGACAGCGCACAGGTGCCGAAGACGACACGGCGTTCGGTACAGCGCTATCTATTCCTGTATTGTATTCACTGAATCCAACGGATTCCATCGTTTCTAGCATTTATGACGCTCCATTTTCCGGGGGGAGATACGAAACGCTTCATGTCGGAAGTACGATGAAAAACTGTTCTGGTTCGAAGGACCATTTGTTCCGTACCACCCGCACGGGAATAAAATATATTGAAAATGCATTTCATGGGCCAAATTTTCCAATGGCCGGACTTTATTTTATATCCAATGGGTGGGCTCCATTTTCTAACGGTTGAAGGTTAGCTCGTAGAATTGAATTTATTCTATTGTGTGGGCTAAATGTTCCGATGACTAATTTTTATAATGGTTGAAATTTAGCACATGGCACGGAATTAATTTCATCCTGTGGGTTTAATTTTGTAATGGCTGAAATTTAGCTCGTGGAATGGAAATTATTCCATTCTGTTGGTTAAAATTTCCAATGGTTGAATTTTAACTCATGGAATGGAATTTATTTCATTGTATGAATAGGAGAGTCCGTGAGCGTCGATGATTGTGAGCGCGTCACCCATATTAATATAAATTTACATAGCAATATTACTATAGATATAAAAACTTTTTGCGACAATATATTTTATATATGATGGATATATTTTTTGATATTATACGTATACTTTTTTTCCTTGTGGGTATCGTACCGGTCATTGCAGGGTATGTACTAAGTTGTAATGGAGTATGTGATAAATCAGAGTGCGCACAGAGCGAACTGCGCCAGCTTGCGATCCCTCGTCACACTGGTGAAAAAAAGTGGTAAAAAAAAGTCGTCAGCTTGTTCAAAAGTTCCTTTGCATTTTCCTCCGCTCGCTCGAAAATCGAGAAACGATCGCATATGCAATACAATCTCGGCCGGCTCGTCCGTCCACACGAAGTTTACATACGAATGTGTCTCCCGTACTCGTCCGACCCTTTGACATCGTTTTTTTGATCGTTGAAACAAATCGATGCTGAAAAAACATCAAACAGCGTCAAACTTTTTTATATTATTTTTTAAAAAACTCCCACCGGGCTCTGAAATACTGTACGGAATCCCGCGACTTCAAAGCCTTCGTCTGCTGTGAAATCCCGCTGAGTAATCAGGTTTAAATACCCGCTAAATCAAAGCCTTCGGTGCCCCGTCGGACTCGAAATTCCGATTCGTTTTTGCGTCGCGCCCAGCCAAATGATCATTGGTACATGAAATCGCCGTAACGATAGGTTTCGCGAGCTCCGCATACATGCAAATATGATTTATTCGAATTCATTGCGACCTTTTGAAATCGATTTTTTTCTCTTTTGAATCGCGTTAAAACGCACCAAATTTATTTGGATCAACCATTTAAGGTAGTACTAGCGGACAGCCTGAGCCCACGTGTGTTCAGAGAGAATTGCGAACACTTCTCGATGAGATAAAAATCTGAAAAAAATCAACCATATGGAAGGTACTGAAAAGATTAATTTTGCATAATAATAATTCCAAAATGTTATTAACAAATTAACGAAAAAAAAAATTTCCCATCAAATCATCCGGCAACCTAACGTTTTTTTATGAAAATAATTTGTTAATTTTTCTGAATACGTATACATTTTTTCAGAATTTCGGGTCATTTTTGAAAATCGCGTTTGTACTTAATAAAAAACGTCATTTTTAAAAATTACACAAAATTCTGAAAAAATTCATACGCATTCAAAAAGATGAACAAATTGTTTTTATATGAACAAAAAGTTAAGTTGCCGGGGGATTTGTTGAACATTTTTTTTTCATTAATTGGGGATGAGCACTCGATTTGATTCTTAATCAAGTATATATATATTCATTTTCGAATGCGATAGATCCTGTAAATATTTTTTTATTTCAAGTCGTTACGCCCTCGTCCCACACGTACTCGTTTAATTTTCATTAACGGTTCCGAGCGACACTTCGTATATTAGTTAATTGCGAAAGATAGGAGAATAAAAAATTGGTCATCTTCGAACGCGATAAATCGTGTAAATATATTTTCTTTATGGAGTTACTACATCGTTCGGTGGAGGCTTTTGAAATTATGGCTTTTGTGTCTTTTGAGGTCGTGCAAACAGTGAGGGCAGTGAATCGTTACAAGAGGGTGGGCACTCGAGGACCGAGGGGTGAGCACTTGACTCGATTATTTTCGACGTTGTCGACCCTCTTCTCCCGGTAATAATTTCTGCATTGATGCGAGACTAATACGAAATTCGGAGGCCCCTTGTCAGTTTAAGTTTCGTTCTCGCGACGATCGGTTCAACCGTCCGTCGTCTCGAGTAATTCTTTCGATCACGTCGCGGGCATCTACGAAATTGGCCCGGCAAGACAGAAAAAGAGCCCTGACATTCGGCCGCACCGTCGAAACAGAAACTACGTAAGTTGGAAGTTTACGGAGCTTCGAAGCTTGGAAAAAAATGCCATATCGGCGAATAATTGTGAAGCTGTCGGGAGGGCAGTGAAATAAAGACGAAGGTACCATGTATTTTTTAACGATTTTACGACTCACTATTTATTTATTTAAATATAATTTATTCATTGACCTTCCAAGTCTCACATATTAGAGAAATAAAGCCGAGATTGCCGTTGTGTTAAAGGGATAGAAATAAAAAATGAAAAAATTTAAGATAGGGTGAATGCACCAGTGAATGAACGATTAAGCCGCTTGTCGTTTGTAAGAGAGTTGTTAAATACAAATATTCTATGCACACCTTTCGGACTCGGACAAAGATTACAAAAAATTCTGAAAAAATTCATACGTATCCAGAAAAATAAACGAATGATGTTTATGAAGGAAAAAATTAAGTTGACGGGTACTTTGTTGAATAATAATTTTTATCTTCAATTTGTTAATAACAAATTGTCATTATTATTGCACAAAAACAATCTTTGCAGCATCTCCCATATACTTGATTTTTTTCAGATTTTTATCCCATCGAGAAGTGTTCGAAATTTTCTTTGAGACTCACGTTTGGCGGGACTGTGCTCCAACTCCTTAATACGTTTGATATACCTAATCATTGAAATGTAATGTACGGAATTTATCGTGCTCAACGCTGTATTTATCACGATTTATATATGATTTTTTTAATTCATTTTTTAAATCGATTAAGCACTCTTCGTCTTGAAGGGGCGAAGAGTGGTCTGCACTTCAACGTATGCATGATGACATATCGAGTAATAATCGACGCGCTATAATTAACGAGCGTTTAATAGCCTTTCACTCTTCACATCAATTCAAACGCGGGTAAAGCTCCTTTCCATTATTTTCCCTCATCGATCACGCTCACGTCGACGCCTCGGCCGTACGACGCATGAAACACCTACACAATTACGCCGATATTGTCGTGATATCGTTAAAAAAAAATACCACTCACGACTTTCGCACGTAAAATTAAAAATTACTAGCGCGATAAACGCTCCAGAATGGTTTGTAAATGGAACTAAAAAAATCAAAATAAAAATTACTATTCAATATTTTCCAGTTCTTTTAACATGTGGTTTTTGTTTTGAAAAATAATGATATTTCATCTGTTTCGAAATAAAAATAAACTTTTCATTGCTTCCTGATGGAAGAAAGCTGTCACGGAAATCGAAGTTAAAATAGCTGCAAAGTAACATTGTCGTCTGTGAACCGAAGGTGCTATCTCTTGCACGGCCATTGAATTGATGGATAATAGCGGGGGCGGCAATCGCGCCCTGTTTCAGAGGGACACGGGAAGCGATAGTATTCCGTAGAGGAAAGCGTTCCTCACCGGCTGTTCGCGCCATCGAGCTTTACGCAGGAATTCACTAGCTCGTGGTCCAAAGGAGCGGATGATATCGCGCGACGGCAAATTTCGCACGTTCTTCCGGTTCAACCGAGCGAATGTTTCGGAAGAAAAAACCACATGTCGAGGGGGATGACAATTGCGATTTCGCGCACGATTCGATTCTCCCATCAGAATGAAACGGGTTATCTCTTCATCGAAATTCCCCTCAACGCGCGTTGTTCGCAAGATTCAAATTGTCATCCTCCATTTCCCGCGCATTTTCGCACACCCACACCTGCAATGCAGCCATTAATGTGCCGTAACGGTCATTTTTTGTAAGCGTCATTTGACCAAAAAATTACCGTCAATTGACCGTCTTTTTGGTTGCAGAAAATGTTTGTTGTGCCATGACCGTCATTTTTGTTCGGGGTCACAAATATGGTCAAAACAGCGAAATATAAATTATGCTACTGGGTAGTTTTTTTTTATTGCTATCCAGTCCAATATATTTCTTTCAGTGCAAAGGAAGTCAAGTTGGTCCCGCGGCGGCTTTTCCGCTCTCGGGCCGTCCGATCGACGCCACAGTCACCCCCACACTTCCATCAATCTACCGCCTCCGCCAGTTTCGCTCGCCTCTTTACCCTTTTCATTGTGGTTAAAGCCATGTGTCGCGTTGCGTTCCCTCTCATAATTTTCCCAAAGCGACTTTCAACACGTGCCTCGAAGTCTTCAATTGTAAATTTCTTACGTTGAGATTTAATTAATTTAATTGTGAGGTACTTTTGTTAATATATTTTTTTAATTTTATCTTATCGTAAAAATTAAAAAAATGTATGCACATTTTTTAATATCAATTTTAACATACATCTTTTTACTTAATTTATTTTTTGTCCGATCAATCGACCAATGGCCGTTTCGCTCACCCTGCAACCAGCTTTATTTGTATTTTGCATTTCAGATAAACGAGATCCTGTATTTCCATCAATGTAACGCCTTCGCCCGTGTCGTTCGCCTGTTTATCCTTTTTAACGTGATTAAAGCGATTTGTCAAACGTGTTTCATTGAACCTCAGCATTTTTTCTAAGCGACTTTCAATACGTACCTCGAAGTCTCAAATTATCAATTTTTTTATTGTGATTCAATTGCTTTAATTGTCTCCCGGTGTCCCGATGTTCTCGTTAATATTTTTGATTAATAAAAAAAAATTTATCATATCTTATAGGTTTTAATAACTATTAAAAATATGAATTGAAAAACAAATTATGTAATTTAATTTTTGTCCGATTAACCGACTCAATGGCCGTTTCGTTAACCCTACAATCGGCTTTATTAACATTTCTACATTTTAGAGTGATAAGCACATACTCGTGGGATTCAACAAAAAACAGCGATGGCGAGACTCCGGCACTGTCGCTGCTTGCTGGTGTTGATCCAAGTGTTCAATCTCGCCAGCGGTTCGCTCCGTCGAATCCAATTCCACGACGAAAGCGCCAATGGAAACGCGATGGCGATCGCTCGGTGCGCCCTAGGAGTAACGCGAGCCCTCTTCGAACCGTCGAACAGCGTCGTCGTAATTGTTCCCGGTAATTCAACGCCGGACGCCCATGCGAACAGTCTGGCGGACAATTTGCTCAGAATCCTCACTAACGAAGAAAACACCGACAACACAGTCTCCGTCGTAAACGAATCCGGTTTTCGGTCGCACCTTCTGGACGTAGATCGGCGCATGCGCAATCGGGACTCGAGTTACCTCATAATAGAAAATCATCCGGAGAGTCTCCGAAGGATCCTTGACGTCAAAACTATACCCAAGTGGTCGGAATACCTGGTCGTAACGAGAATGACCGAGGATTCGTTGAGGAACTTGACGCATTCGCTCTGGCGAGGCGACGTCCTGAGAGTCGCTTTTTTGCACGTTAACGATGGAAAAGAGCTCGTACTGCGAAGCTTCGACACGATATCGAAAAATTCGTTGGACCTGCGCGAGCCTCAAATGAGGATTTCGAGGATAAAGTGCGGAGGTAAATTTTTCAAACTAGAAGCTCCTATTCAAACGTTTCCATCTGCCGTCTGTCCAGATAGGGCCTGCAGTTTGTGGGTCAGTCCTGTGAAGAGCGACATGGTCGGTTCAGCTACGATTGCGGAGAGTCGGCGCGTATTCAACTCGGCCAATCGGATCCTCAGCCTCTTCGTCAATAAATACAGTATCGAATGGAGGAAGCGGAGCGAGGCGCCGGTCAACTGGACCGAAACCCTCGAACTCATTCGTCGCAACGAGATCGACATGACTCACGGTAGTTTCATTTCGAGGACCGAGGGATCGGAGTTTCTGGACGCCGTGGGATGGATCGCCTTCGATTCGGTCATGTTCGTGGACGTCACTCAATACACGATTCTCGGACCTCTGACGAAGATTTTCATTCCGCTCGACCGCTACAGCTGGCTCTGCTTGGGCGTCTCGCTGGGACTCTACTCAGCATTCGTTACTATGGTGGGAAAGGCTAGGGAGAGAAAACTCGTCTCCGAGAGTATAACGCACTTCGACATTTGGGCTATTCTTCTCGGTAAGAGCGTCAAAATTCCGGTGAAAATAGGCTTTCGCGCAGTCCTCGGAATGTGGATAGTCGCTTCGCTCCTCATCAACGCGGCCTACTTATGCGACTTCAAAAGCTCGCTCGCAACGTTCACCAAAATCGAGACACTCAAGACTGTCAATGACATCAATAACTCCGGAAGACTGATCGCTGGTGCCGAAGTCGCACGAGAATTGTTCGGTAACTACGAGGATGAGGCTGATCGCGAGATTTATGAGAGGTAAACGACAACTCCTTTTGCTGCTGGGCAACCGGATTAGGCATTTGTTCGAATAAGGGGGTATCTTAATTTTTTAAAATAAATTTCGGTATATCGCGTTATTGATTTGGGTCGTTTTGTAGGGACGAAATTCCCGGGAAATCAGTACAAATCAATCCCGATTCGATTTATGAATTTGATAACATCGAAGCAAAGTAGCTTTTGCCGATAACCAAAAATATCCGAAGTTTGTTATGCAGGGATAAATCGATCGCAACAGCGATGAACTGAGTTTGGGTTTTTATTATCAATTTTTTTGCAGATGGAAAATCGTGCGGCCCGAGGAGGTATTTTCTGTCGTGTTGCAAGATCGCATAGTGGGCGTCGATTACGCTCTGAACGTCAAACTCTATAACCTCCTGCATCGAAAGAGATTTCAGCCTAGCCTCTACACCCTCAAGGATCCCATACTCGTTCACTCGATAAATTTTTATCTGAAGAAGCGTCATCCCTACATAAGACATTTACAAAGTGTCGTTGGCCGAGCAAGAGACGCCGGTATAATAGAAAAATGGAACTCCGAGGATTTCATGATCGCGGAGCAACTCGCGGGCAGAACACACGGGGGCCGACACCGTTGGTCCGACAAGTTGGGAATGCGTCACATGAAGGTCGCTTGGAAGGTCTGGGTATCCGGCAATATAATCGCTCTAATAATTTTTTTTTACGAACACTACAAGAGCCGTCGGCGACACGGAACGGTGCGCTTTTTTAAAAATCACCAAAAAACTACAGCGTGAATGAACAACTTTAAGTTTTTTGTGGGTCTGAGTCAGGGGAGGTGAGGTACGAGGGGAGTGTCCTATACATTGGGTCGTCTCGCTGTTGCCACTCGTCAATAACAAAATAGTAGCAATATTTACGTGATGTTTTTGGGTGATTTTCTTAGAGATACTTAATAAAATATAAGTTTATTAGTGATTGGACAGCGTCAAAAGTGTTCTTCAAATTTCACATAATACATGTTTGGCATATTAATTTATCAACAGTATTTAGTTGGCAGCAGTGCCGCCTCGTGTTTACAAACTAACCTAACTGTTGACCATGACTGCCGGGATTGTACATCTATATTTTTATCGGTGATGTAGGTAGCTGTAGCAAATTGGGTATGTCGATACGGTAGGTAGTGCACTTTTCGTTAATTTTTTCTCACATGGCCGAAATTTCTTACCAGCATCTCGTTTTGTTTAATCAATAATCAATTAACGATGCTGTAAATCGTCATGCAGAAGGTGCCAATCGTTAAAGCGATTATCCGTTCAACTTTACGTACTTTTCCACATACTTGGTAGCATTTTCTTAGAAGATATCAACTACATACGGCGGGATGGTCGGGAATTCTCTATAAGAGTAATGTAATCAGTGCACGAAAACCGATAACTTTCCGATTTTTTTTCTCTCATAAATTATGCTGTGGATTGGATGCAAATTTTACAATACTCTCGGCAAAGCGATTATGTATATTCGTGTAAATTTTTATGATGATGGTAGCATTTTGATGTTGCCCCACACAACCTTAAAAATACAAAAAAAAATAGTTTCCCCGAAGGGTTGCCGCGATCTACGAGCAAACGGGCTTTTGTGTAGGGCGTAACAAAATCACTTTCAGTATAACAATTTTTATTTTTTTATTCTAGTTTTATAGTTTTTTTTTTTGCTTGTTAAACCTAACGAGATTTATGTAGCGACCTTGATCGTAAATTTTGCGTGGGTGCTGCGTGAGGGTGAAGACGCGGAGGAAAATTTGCATAATCGGTAACAGCGTCAACGACACGCCTCGTTTAACTTTTGTACGTGACGCCGATAGGCCGCGAGTGAAACGCGCAAGTTCGCCCTGCGTTGTCCTGCTTTTGCGGGCTGAAAACGAGAGGGTGTCCATAATGTACGTGCCGCCACCCGCGGTGGATGTGCGCAAATCGCGAGAGAACTTAGTCGCTCGGAATAGCTGCGATGTGACTCATGAATAGTGGAAATAATCTTTCAACCTTGAACCACGATTTCATTTTTGTTTTATTTTTACCGCGCGCTTATCGGTGCCCCAGACTATTCTGCGGGTATGGCTTGGTCGTAGCATTCTCCGCGAAGAACATCGGGCGTAAAAAATACCTTAAAAAGTGCCCCCCACCCCCGCCGGAGCTTCCGTCCCGCGGATGTAATTCCCTACGCACCTCGTGATCTCATCGCCCCTCCTATAACGCACGCAACCACGATCCCACATCATCGTCGAGGTACAACCGGCACGGCTGCCAATCAACGTACGGTACATTACGCGCCGTATATTTTCGATGGGCAATTATACAGGGTGATTCAGAATGTTTTCGACAAAGTTTGCCTGCGGGTAGTTGGTCGCGAACTGAGAAAAGCTACAAAGCCATTTTTGAAAATTCGCAATAGTTAATTAGATATAAGTATATTTATTTGTTGTGCCATTTCCACCGTAAGGTAAAAGGCCCAGTTTATGACAGTTTTACGTAGCCCTCTCACTTTAAGCGAGTAAAATCATAGAGATAAACAAGGAGGACCAAGAGTCGCAGTTTGTAAGCCCCCGCATGCGCGCTGCCCATTGGCTGCATATCAAATGGTGGGGGAAGCCGACTATGGTACATGGAGAAAAAAAAATTGTTGAGCAAGATCGTTCACGGTCAGTACTTGGATGGGTGATCGCTTAGCCGTGCGCTAGCTGGCGCATCGACCGTTGAGCGGGAGGCGCTTTCTTCTGAAACTTTGGTGGTTCTGCACTTTACTCAAAGTGCAAAAATACCGGAGGATCAGTAGAATATGGACGTCTGTACCGGCACTTGTTTTCCGTAGTTTCCCCGTGTCCCCGGCAAATGCGGTACAGTGTAGCTAAGTCGGCTACAGACGCACTGGAAGTTAGGTAGCTTAGCTGAGTGCGGGTACGGATTGCTACGGGGGAATCGGGATGGGGTTCCGTAAAAACTCAAAAGGGTGTACGGTGGAAAAAAGTTTTGATAAATACAGCGGCTTTCAATACCTCGATAATATTTACTTCAGAGTATTTTTATTTTTGTACATGTTTATTTATTAATTAATTAATTTATTTATTAATTTATTTATTTATTTATTGGTAGACGGGAAACGAATCTCTTTTACATTTTAATAACATGATAAATCTTTGATGTTTTTGAATAAAGAAAAACACAAGAAAATCATCCGCGAGATAGACCTCCGGACCGTTCAAGGGACTATCCCGCGGATAGACAAGCAACCAACTACCCACCAGCAAACTTTGTCAAAAATATTCTGAATCACCCTGTATATATATTTTTCTGTGCGCAGATTAGACCGACTTTGTATAATATTTTTTTGCGGCAGAGTCCTCGGGCGAGATTTTTTTTTTAAGTACAAAGTGCCCAAGGGTAGAGTGGTATTTCCCAGAACGAAGAATTGCCCTCAAGGTTCCGCGAGGATTATCGGTAAGTAGAGTAAAAGTGGTGAATATGGACCACCTCGATTAGCACAGAAATCCATTACGTATGAAAAATGTTAACGACTTTTAGCCTACTTACCCTGATAACCACGCACCACGAAACGGACGCAGTTGGTGCAACGTGTGCAACGCCCCAGATAGACAAGCACCACAAAATTGACCCAATGTGGCACAATATTTGCGACATTCGCGACACATGTCGCAAATATTGCACCAACTGCGTCGTTTTTGTGGTGCTTGACCGGCTAGGGCATGTCGCAAATATTGCTCCAGCTGCGTCGTTTTTGTGGTGCTTGTCCGGCTGGGGCATGTCGCAAATATTGCTCCAACTGCGTCCGTTTCGTAGCGCGTGATTATCAGGGTACCCACTTTCGCCCTACTCGTTGCGTGGGTGTCGTTGCATTGCAGTTTTCATTACATATCAATTTTTATTTATATGCCATTTATTTCTCATACAAATTATTTATTATTTTTATTGTTTATTAATTTATTTATTTTCACAAAGTTGCGGACTTTATTCATCGCTACGGTTACGGCGGTGCATCGCATTGTTGCACCGTCATAAAGTTACCGCATACCATAGCCGGGCATGCCGGATCCGCAATTTCACTTCATCAAGCAATACCTCCGACAGGAGTCGGAAACCGAGAAAGCACGAAAATTTCACTCGTGAAACCGGGGTTTTAGCCCTGGGTCTGCGAGGAAGTCAGGAATAATTTATAGCGAGACTCTACCGATCGGCGAAAGAATGAGAAAAGTGGTAGATAGCGCACCGAATTCCCCGGTGCACGGCCTTGTAATGTTACGATTTCGTTCGAGAGTTCTACATAAATATTTGGTATGAAAAATTTCGAATGCAATTCGCGCCGGGTGCATAAATCGATATTCAATGTTTTGAAGAAAAATTGTTCGAAGACGATCGTTTGATTATTTAAAGATAAACAAAAGTCGTATTCGAATCTCGGTAGGAAACATCGACGAAAGTGAGAATTCAGGTCATTGAGGCAATGACGCAACATGGCTGTATTCTTTTTTTAGGTATAATCTGCACTCCAAAAGATTTATCTCCTATTCGTCAAAATTTATTTTTATTTTCCGAACGTAAAACTCCAATGTAACTTTCAACAGCTGTTGTATACATTGTAAAAAAAACGGTGTTATAATCAATATCGCTTTAACACCGCCATGTGGTCCATATAGGTCCATTACTTTGGTGTTAAAAGCAGTGTTGAAATATGGTGTAAAACATGTGGTGTAAAATGAGTGGCTCTTACAGAACGTACATTCCGGCACTGTAACGGTGTAAGGTAAGGCAGGGTGATATGGCCACGCGAGTGATATTATTATGATTATTATTATTATTATTATTATTGTTGTTTATTGTAGCTAGGGTGTAAAACCCTGTAAGTACAAAAAGGTTTACATATGTAAGCGTTCAAACGACACGCTGTGTTAGCGAATATAGATAGTAATAGGCTTCAATTAGGTAGATTAGGTAAGAATTAAAGAAAAAGTGAGTGTTAAAGATAAACTAAGAATTAAAGACAAAGCAAAAGCAGTAGAAGTAGGAAAGGTAGGAAAAGCAGAGCCTTTCCATTGCCCCTAGATAAAATTATACTGTTACCCCAACAAGAGTTAGGTAAAGGCGTTCATTTAGATTTTCCTTTTTAATCCCGATGTGAAAACAAGCGAAAGAAGCGCGTAACGAAGAATACCAGAGTATGCCTCTTTGCTTTGATTAAAAATTCCTCAGACTCGAGTCTCGATTCGTGTAAGCAGATTCTTCATTATATTTAGGTCACGGCGATACAACGGGAAGTTCGTGCCAGACATGTTTTTTTCTTTTTTTTTTTTTTTTAACTGACTCAACTCGAGACGTCTGGTTGAAATGGATTACAGCATGAATGTTTTATCGAAAGTTTCCGCCCGATGTTCGCCGTATTTTAACTCCTACGATATATCCCAGATGTTTTTTTCGTTCATCCAGCCTCCAGGTGTACGATTGTATGGTTACTGGTGCATCAAACAGTTCCGATCGGTACGCGAACAGCCAGCAGATATTTTCATCCGCCCCGGGACACGACCTATAGGTCATTCCCGCTGTCCGTCCAAATCGCCAACTCAAATAATTCCCGTTTTTCAGTTCCGGAAACTCCAACATACAGTTTTATCCCCGGCACCGGTTTGTGCTTCCGTACGCACCACAGCGCGACCCTTGAGGGAGATTTAAAAAAAAAATAAACATTTTCGGAATTTCCGTTCACCGTTTGAGACGAGAACTCAGCGAGTGTTTCCTCGAAAACAAGTTGCATAACGATGTTTGAAGGTCGCTGTTTTCCGTCTGGCAAAGTTTTTTCCCGGCGGAAAGCGGTAAAGCGCCGGAGACTATGGAAACGTTACGGGGAAAGGGCTTTTGTGCTAAATTCGATTTTCCAGTTCGACGGAAGATCCACTCGAGAGAGAGGTAGATAGAGGAAGCGAGGTCGAGTCGTTTATTGAATTATACGTACGTTCGGTCGGATCGGGAGTTTTATGTCGTTTCCGATCACGTGGCAATGTCGGATGGGGGAGAAGGAAAACCGGAAGTAGGTAAAGCGTAAGGCACGTTCCACGAAGGACATGTCTTGTATCCAACCAAACCCTTGTTTTCTGCAAGGATGTCTTCTTCTTCGTCTCAATGTGTATCGGAACCCAAGCACCACACCTAGTGTCCGATACTGGCCACAGCTACAGAACCGCGCCGGCCAATACTTTTAATAGTTTTTTATGTTCGTGACTGGTGAGACCACTTTTTACCGTGTACAGTCTTCTTCTCTTTTCATAAAGAGTTATTCGGTGGTAGGTTGAGAACATCTATCACAGATGGCGCCGTCTTCTAGGCGATCGTTCGAAAAGAACGAGATTTCATTAATTAGCCGAAACTAATTAATTAGTTAAGAAGAAGAAGAAAAGGGGGGACCTACAATTTTACGTGGAATCCGAATCACGATAAGTAGAGGTAAGCAGCCAAGGAAAAATCCATGACTGCAACCGGGAATCGGATCCGGGCCTACTACATTGTGAGTCGCACTCCGAACCACTCGGCCACGACTAACCCTCTGCAAGGATGTCGCATGCTCGTCACTCCGAATTCATTGATAGAGTCTGACTGACGATTCATCGGAGCTGAAGTGACTTTGAACTTACGTCCATTTCGCTATATCTATATTTATGAATGGGGTGGAGACCAACTGTACACCTTCGCAGTCTACACGAAAACAGATCTACACGAAAAAGTATGCTCCAAACGACTGTACACGTAGACAGATGTACACCAAGAAACTCTGCACTGAAAACTGTACACAGCTGAACTATACACGACGAAAGGTCTGCACAAAAGTGTGCACCGAATGACTGTACACGAAATCAATTCTACACCAAATAACTGTGCACTGGAAATGTTACACTGACCAACTGCAAAAACTGGACACCGAGCAACTTGTTGTGTACAACAAAGGAAAAAAAATACGACACGACGAAAGTTCGACACCAAAAACTCGACACTACGAAAGGTCGACAGGGAAAACTCGACACCGTACATCAGACTATGGTACATGTACACTAGTCTAGTTGAACATTACAATAGCCTGATATGCGGTGACGAGTTTTCGGTGTCGACCTTTCGTAGTGTCGAGTTTTTGGTGTCCCCCTTTCGCTGTGTCAAGTTTTTGGTGTCGAACTTTCGTCGTGTCGTATTTTTTTTCCTTGTGTACAGTTGATCGGTGTCTCGTTTTCAAGCACCATATGCAGCGCACGCTAATTGACACAACTTTAAGCTCATGTATCTGGGGATCCATGTGAAGAAAAAATTATTAGAAATTCTTTTTAAAAAAAACCTCATTCATTGCTCTATAACACTTGTGATTTTTAGTTCCAAAAGTAGAAAAGTTGCTATGTGAGGCATTCCCTGAAACGCTAAAATTTCAGTCCCATCGAAAAAAAATAGCATTACAGTTTTTGTTATCGACCGAGGAATTTCGCGTGCCCTTGAAGTCGCGCCGAAGTAAAAATCTCGATCAGTCTCTCAAATAAAAACATGACGAATTTTCTGCGAGACGTATATCTGACAGCTATTTTGTCTTAAAGTCTCACTGAAATAAAAATCTCGACCCGTCTCTCGAATGAAAACATGACGAATTTTCTGCGAGACGTATATCTGACAGCTATTTTGTCCCAAAGTCTCGCTGACCTGAAAATGTTTTCTGTGCGACATATATACGATATTCATTTTATCTTAAAGTCGCGCTGAAAGTGAAAATGTCGACACGTGTCTGAAATTAAAAATTGACGAATTTTCCGCGAGACGTATATCCGATAGTTTTTTTGTCCGCCCACTCGTGTCGGGGCGTTTCGAGACACACAGAGGCGGTTTTTCTCACGTGATGAAAAATTGAATCAGTTTCCCCCGCCCCGAAGAGTTACACGTCGCTCACAATCCCTTTGCGTCTTCCACCGCCTGTTCGCGCCGCCCGGGCCTCAGACTCGGGTGTAACTATCGAACCCTCGGGCCCGCCCTTTAAATTTTAATTCGCATCTAGTCCCGACCTGCCAGTCACTACGCTCCCCCGAGATCGACCCTCGAACGACCGCGTCCCGAAACGAATGTGTTTCACTTTACCGCCATCTCTCCGCGGTACGTCGGACCGATAGTGTCACACACCGTTCTCGTAACACAAACGGGAATTGAGCGTGATACGTGCAAAAAGAAATTGGGTCACGAAGCCACAGGGCTACAGAGAAATCCTCGGAAACTGCGGGAATCGGATTCGTCGACACCGGTAACGAGCATCTCCGTGACTGTCGATGCATTTTTTGAAAAAAATTAAAAAATAAAAATAATCTCGTTTCGTACAGCCGGACGCGCGACGCAGTCGGCGGAATTGGAGTGATTAATGGTTCGCGAAGGTGCAGCTACGATTCGAAATTGCACCATACAGAAGCTGTTTATCAATGTGGATTTACTTGTTTCGCCGCACTCTCGACACCTCCTCCCCCCCCCCCCCCAACCTCGCCCTAAATACCATTTCCATGAATCCCCTTGAAAACTCATTCGATCTATGATATACTGCGAATTCTCCGTGTTTGATCAGAATTCTCCGTGGTAACGAGCATCTCCATGATTGTCGATGCATTTTTAGAAAAAAAAAATCATAATCTCGTTTCGTACAGCCGGACGCGCGACGCAGTTCGGCGGAATTGGAATGATTAATGGCTCGCGAAGGTGCAACTACGATTTGGAAATCACACCATACAGAGGCTGTTTATCAATGTGGATTTACTTGTTTCGCCGCACCCTCGACATCTCCCCCGTCCTAAACCTCACCCTAAATACCATTTCCATGAATTCCTTTGAAAACTCATTCGATCTATGATATACTGCGAATTCTCCGTGTCTAATCTTCTTTAGCGCGCCCGATTTATGTACACGCATTTGTACACCGTACGATCGTCTTCCGACGATTTTTATCCTGACCCAGATTCCCCCCAGTCCTGCAAGATTTGAAACTTACGCGTCGCATAGTAACGATGAATAGTGAAAACCAAGAAATCGCCTATTTTCGTCGGTAAAACAGGAAGGTCCAGCAGCCCCTTAAAATCCATTATTAAATTTTATTTATAAAAGAAGAAATCCATAATAAAATTTAATTAAAAAAGAAACGAAAAGGGTCCCTTACCGTTTCTTTTTACTGAAATTTAAAAAAAAATCGTAGAAGGGGATCCTGCTCGTTACTTTTATGGAATTTTTTTTACAATTTACTAAAATACAATATACTAAAAAGTGTGCAAGCCGCAACGGCATTCATTTGTTAAAATATATTACGCGTGGCCATATCACCCGCGTGGTCATATCACCCTGACTTACCCTATATATATATCTTCTTTTTTATTCGCGTAGCAGAATTTTCGATAAAAAAAACATCGACCTCTTCGCGTCGATATAACAATAGCTACATTCCGCGAATGACGGGATGTCGTCGATAGGCGCGACGGGACGACAAAAGAGCGAGTAGTCTAGACAGATTTTTTTTGGGTCTCCCAAACGTTCCGTAACTTGAACCATAGCCTAACAAAGCTCCGACCTTACAGCTTTTGGTTCCGATTAAAGTTACAAAAAGACCCTTCTTTCGATACATTCGAGCAGCGGAGAAAAATATTAATCATGAAAAGATTTTCTAATTTTTTTTCATTTAAATATATATATATATATATATATATATTGTACGATATTAAGAATGTCGATTGCCTCCAGCCGGCGTAACAACGTTTTCCCGGTACGGGACAAGCAGAGCGAAAAAGAAACTAAGAAGAAAAATCCCACGACCTCGGAGTCGTGCACAGCAGTCAAAGAGCTACGAGTTTCTCGCGGATGACACAAAGCCAATGTAACGGAGTGATCCGCTCAGTTGCGATAATACGAGCCAATTTTGCAAATCGAGGTGCTCATCGGTCGTGTGAGCCGCCGCGGGCGGGTAAAGTTTTCCAGTGTTTTCCTCCGCGTAGCGTTAAAGCGGGACTGTAACATGGCACATCTTCTTTATCGTGACCGGGTGAGCTTTTTCTTTTTTTTCGGAACTTTCAGCGCAAAGCTCGCGTCGTCGTTACGTCTTTCAAAGGCGCCAAGGTCGGGGCTTCTTCTCTCTTTCGTTGTTCTCCCTCGCGACGATGGTCCATTCTCGGATCTAGCGCGAGAAAAGTTTTTCCCATGCAAATATCTGAAGCTCGATTCGCACACGCGAATTCTCGCGCACCGAGCAAACTGTCGGACGTTTCGTTCGCTCTCGGGTCTTCGCTTCCAGCTCGGGAAAAAAATAAATAAATTAAAAAAAATATATATAACAAAAAAAATTAATCAAAATAAAAATAAAAACTAGACCACATCGGAACGACTACGTTTTCGCTAAAAAAATCGCACCTTTCCGATACCGAGCTGAGTGGCAGCGACGCCATTTTTCCGCCGGTAGTTTCTCTATATTTCGTCCAACAATATTGTGACAACCCACTTTTCGCTCTATCGCCGGAGTGATGATGAACATAGTCTGCTACCGGTGAAGGATATTTTTCTCTCTCTCCCTCTCTCCGGGTGCTTCGTAAATTGGACAATAGAGCTAGCGCCGAGTGGTCAGTTAAAACGTTTATGCGGCCCGACCTTGGAAATATCCTGCGACGAGGCAACGGTTGTTAAACGCCAAAGTGCACAGTTCGGGCTTGCGAGCGTAAATCGGTCACGGCCTTCGACCCTCGAAGCTCGTGTCCGGTGGAGTGTCAAGAGCGACATGGAAACACGATAGTTGCAGCCTGCGAGGGAGGAAAGAAAATAAATAAGAGAAGGGATGGTTCAGATGTTTCGCTGTGCGGCTCGAAGCAGCGGGTGGGGACGATCAGGGTGAAAACGGAGTGGCAGTCATCCGTGGGAACTCCAATCGCGACCTTATCCTCTTTTTCCGAACGCCCTCGATACTCCGGAGAAGAATGCTTTATCGAAGTCTTGTCCGAGACGCGTAACGGCCGGGTGAGCTCGTAACGAGAGAGAAATAAATTGCGGAGGCCCATTAATGCAGATGAATTATTATTTTTTTATATTCGTTCCATTTTTTCACCGTATACCCGTATGGGTTTTTACGGAACCCCATCCCGCCTCCCCCCCTAGCACTTCCTACCCGCACTCAGCTAAGCTACCTAACTTCCAGTGCGACCGTAGCCGACTTAGTCACACTGTACCGCATTTGCCGGGGACACGGGGAAACTACGGAAAACCCGTGCCGGTATAGACGGCCATATTCTACTGGTCCTCCGGTATTTCTGCACTTTGAGTAAACTTTGCACTTTGAGTGCTGGTGCAGAAACACCAAAGTTTCAGAAGAAAGCGCCTCCCGCTCAACTGTCGATGCGCCTGCTAGCGCACGACTAAGTGGTCACCCATCCAAGCACTGACCGCGAACGATCTTGCTTGACTTGAAGACCACCGGAGCCGTGCGCCAACCGCGCATCTACCGCTGTCGCCATTAATGCAGATAAAAAAAAAATGTCATCGAAGGATTCATCCAATTGAGGTCTATAGAACGGGTGATTAATTCATTTTCAGACATGGATCTGCAGTACGATTTGAACTTATCTATGTGTATCGTATATATATTTCAGTAAAAACAGTAATGTAACATCAATGTAGGAACAACGTAACTGAAAATAACAGGTAATATTACCAGAATGTTACATGTAAATTACATGTAAGTTGCCACTTTTGAGTCAGCAATATAAGAGTGTCATTTTCCAGTGTTATATCGGTGTTACAGTAGAACCCCACTTGTCGGAGGTAATGTGGGGAGAGCGTACGTCGGATAAGTGAAATCTCGGATAACAGATAACATGCTCAATTCAAACTTGTACTACTATTATATAATTTTTTTAAATAACACCACTTCATATAAACATAAACCATTGACTCTAAAATCGGAACTGTTGTATTTGCAGCTTACAATATATCGCATGCAGGGTAATCGGATGTGGCCAATGGTTGGGCGAAGCTTGGTAGCGATGTTGCCAACATTGGCATGCGCGCTTGGCCCAATCATCGAGGGAGCCTTGGATGATAAGTACTTGCCAATATTGGCACACAACATTGGCCCCAAGGTCGATCAAGAGGATCAGCCAATAATTGGTTGTCAATGTTGGCCCTCTACAAATCTGTAGACAAATCTCGATCCTCTATTGGCTGTAATCACATATATAGGGCGAGCCTGGTTTCAAAGCAATACTTTTTTATATAGTAAAAGTTGGAATATCCCTTTTTATTTTATGCTTCGCATGTTTGCAAGTGTCATAAACTGGGTCCTTTACCTTATTGTATATTGGTATGTCAATGCATTTATTGACTACTGAGTACAGAATCCAAAAATAATACGCATACTTTGCGAAAGTTAAAAAAGGCGTACCTTCGCGTGCTCTTATATTGATGAAAAAATAATTATGGACGTTTGTGGACAACAAAAGTTTGTTAAACGTACAAATCTTTTTTAGTGTGTAGCCACGCGCTGGCTGGCGCATCGAATCGTGGAGCGGGTGACAATTTTCTCGAAGATTCATGATTACCCTGTAGAAACACCAATCTCTGGGGAAAGAGCCGTCTGTGTACGACCAGGTTTTCCCCACTTTCCATTGTGCGAATGCGACATAGTAAGGTGGTAAGCGGCTGCGGACGCAATGTGGGGAGGGGAAGGTGGGGTGAGTAAAGGGGGAAGGACATATAAAATACATTTAAAAAAAAGGTGGGACTCCTATAAAATATTTATATATATATATATACATTTTTTTTTTTTGTGGGGAAATGAGATTCTGTAGTTGCCAGAGGTTGATCATTTAATTCGCTCGACGAGAGTACAAGGCGCATTATAAATGATGGTATATATATATGTTTGCCTCTTTTGTGGCTCTAACAATTAGTAGTCTTGGCTCGTGTCCAAGCACAGTATTTCAGGGGTAATCGTAAACGCCACACCTCGAACCTTTCTGTTCTCGTTGCAGCTGCAACGGAGGCCGTCCAATTAGGAAAAGGCCTCGGGGGTTGGTGGCTTTAAACCGGGGGTCCGGACTCACACGGCGCAGCCCGAGAAGTCGCCCACTCGTTCCAGTAATTTCGGAGAAATAAAATCGTCGGGTTCGTGTAACGGTTTCTCGAAAAGCCAACGATTTATTGAAACATAGCGTAGTTCGGATTAGTTCATTCCTCTCGACCGATTCGTACAACTTCACAGCAAAAATAGGTACCAATCTTTCTTGTTCACAAACGTCCACAATCATTTTCTTGGTAATCAAACAGAAAAGAATTGTGGAAAAAAAAGTTTGCTAAATGTGCAAATCTTTTTTACCGTGCGGGTTCGTGCTTTGATGATCATGTATTAATCGAATTAATCATTCGAGTTCATTCTATACGCAGGAGAAAATTTGCGCGATTCAATATCGTCTCTTTTTATTAGCCTTCATTATATCGAACGCTCTTCATTGGTTTTTAAATTATTATATTTTTTTTAACGAGCCAAAGTAGACCTATGCTGTTGCTGAGCTCCGGTTTCACTCGGGAAGCTCATTGCGCATGCGCCAAAGGTCAACGCCAACACTCCGGCCGGTCTCGTCACACCTGCTGCTGTGTGGAGCAATACGGGTCACGGTATCGGGGTCGTCAGGGATGCGGGTTCGAACTCTCGATTTTCTCGATTCTTTGGCTTTTAACTTCTTCTCCTTAACTTTGTTGCCGCGCTCATGGATGACGATCATTCGTAGGAGGGAAAATCCCCTGTGCGTAGATTAGTAATCAAGGAGCAAAAATGGCGACCACAATCCATGAACTGTCCCCTCATAATCAGTAAAAATTTTGTTGCCAGACAATAGCTCGTCAAAATTATGCAACTCATTTTGAAATTACATAACCAAGTTCGATTTTCCGGTCGGAATAATAAATTGACAAGTCGTTGTCAAAAATATGTATTTTCCAATGAATTAAAAAAGAAACTAGATTATGTCGCCCAATTTTCAGTGGTTAAACTAATTAAAATGGCGACCACAGCCCGTCAACAGTCCGCTGTTCTCATACCCAGAGAAAATTTCGTTGCTAGTCAATAGCTCGTCAAAATTACGTCATCTTGAAATTATATAATTAAGTTCGATTTTCTGGTCGGAGTAATAAATTCATAAGTAATTATCAAAAATATGTATTTTCCAATGGATTAAACAATAAACTAGTTGATCTCGTCCAATTTTGAGTAGTTGAAGCTAATCCACAAGTTGACACGTCAGTGCGACCTCCCAGTAGCTGCAAATACGCTACAGTGGTCACAGTTCCACGTTAACAGATTTCGGTATGTAATCCCCACCGAACACCGGATATGCGCCGTGCGTACCTGCTCCAAGCAGCACGTAGAAGTTTCGGACTTGAGGGGCTGCTGGACCTTCCTGTTTTACCGACGAAAATAGGCTATTTCATAGTTTTCACTATTCATCGTTACTATGCGACGCGTATGCTTCAAATCTTGCAGGAATGTATTAATAACATAAACGATTCGGCGTGCACTCGAATTTCGGTCCAATTCTTCCGAAAAATAAAGAAAATCGAATATTATAAACTGTCGCGGAAACCAACATGGTCGTTGAAATATTTACAGCATCTGTTCTGTTGGATATAAAAAATTCTAGATCTTGCATACATCAAAAGCGCATGCATGCCGATTCTGTGAAGTTCTCCGAATATTCCAAAACCGTCGGAAAGTTGTTCACTCAAAAGATACTCACGCATAGTGTAAACTGCGATCATTTAGTCTATCGACTTGCGACGGGTGATCAAAGCCGATGAACACGGCACGAATGTAGTGTAGGGCACGATGCAGAGCCACCTGTTCGTCAATCGTGACACTACATTCACGTACTTTCGTAAACTATAATATTCGGTTTTCTCAATTCCTGATAAGTATTCAATCAAAATTCGACTGCACACCGAAGCGTTTATGTCAATATCATAATCCTGCACGATTTGACGCATATGTGTAGCATATTAACAATGCTAAGTCGGAACTGAAAGATTGTCTAGGTCCGTCGGCGAAACAGGTAAAGCAAGTTAAAAAAAGAAAGAAAAACAGCTCCAGAAGCCCCTTAATCGCAATAGCGACTGATTGTGGGTATCGATTCGTGTCGCGACTATACACGTATCCCGATGAAGCATTCGCGCTAATCCTCTCAACTGTTGGCCTCCAGACGGAATATTATATCACAATTTTTTGCAATTAGCCATCATTAGCCAGGCTAAAGTTATTCACGGTCCCCCGCCGTATAGGACTTACTGTTGCATTCTCATTACAAAGCCACTTTTGCCCGATGATTCTGCCAAGCAAATTTCGAGACTTTATAGTCGAATCGAAGCGACCTTCGCGAATGAGGTATAGTTATTGATTTATTATCTTCGGTGATTTATGGACGTACACGGTGCGTTACAGTGGCCATTTATAAACATAGATATACATATATATGTGTATATATATACATAAAAATCTTTCAAATCTCGGTGAAATGATGAATGACGATAAATGACGATGGAACGATTCAGCAAGTCGCAGACTCAACGATCAGAGTACCAAAGCAACGATTCATCCCTCGAGCGGCGTCCCCGTACAGAGACACGAATGCATTCATAATCCCGAGGATGTCAAGGTCGCGAGGGTATTACAGACTGGCGCGAATTGAGAATAAACGTATTTCAGAGGCCGCCCTCAACGAGCTGGATATTATGGATGGCGTTGTATTCATCATAGCTTTATTCACTGCGACAAACACCATGGCTATTTCCATGAACGGAAGATCGAGAGAAAACCTTCGAGCGCTATTTATTTATTTATAGCGTCAGACTTTTGCTGTGTCTGGCGAAATTCATAATTCTCAGTTAAAAAAAAAAAAAAAAAATCATAACAATAAAAAAAGATTGACCCAGAATCTAAAAATAAAATGGATGTGTAGTAGTTCAAAGCCATAATAGTAATTTATGATACTAGTGCGATAAAACATTTTCTGACGAGTGTGACTTTGCAGCATGAGCCGAAGCCGATTGCTGCAATCAAACTAGTTCAGAAAAAGTTTTTCGCACGAGTATCGTACCAAATTTCACTTCACGAGGTATGAAAATGGGGAGTTTGTGCACGCGAAGCTTGCGGAATACTGTCATTTTCGCACCGAGTGTAATAAAAGATCGTGTTGCTTTGTGCACAAAAACGGTTCTGCGGTTGCTATTGATAAGCTACAGTTAAGCGATTGATAAGCGTATCAATTTTTGTACACTGTACAAAAAATTTGAATTTTGTGTACTGGACTGGAAGTTTTTATGGAAGAACTTATACATTGAATTTGATCAATTGTGATAAAAAATGAATTTACTATTGCATTGAAATTGAAGTGGATTATAAAAACTAAAGGATTCCCGATGTTTTAAATACACTGATCATTGATTTTTCTCAAAGCCATAAAAAGATTAAGTTACCCTGTTCAGAAAAACTGTTCTGCGGTCGCCATTTATAAGCGTTTACCACAAAAACTAAAAATTCTCAGTAAAAAAAAAGTTTGTCATAGAATTAATAAATAAATTGGACGAGGCCATGGCAAATCCATAAACATGGATGGAAGAAGATTTTTGCGGTCGCAATTTATAAACTGTTATGCATTCACCACTTTGCGAACATAAAGTCGACGGAGCATCAACGTCCGCGATCAGAAAACGTTAATCGTGAGACTAAATTAACACGTACCGGATCTTTCTGCAACGAGGACCTAGAATTTGCCAAGACACAACCTTCTAACGATTCTAATAACAAGTTGATGGGCTGAAAAGGTCGGTAAAAATTCACAATCGTACCTTGAAGTGTTTTTTTTTTTATAACGCAGAAGAAAATTTATTCGCAGAAGAACATTTTTCCGGTAAATTAACTGGGACAGAGACGAATATAAAATCAACGGAGCATTATCATCCGCGATAAGAAAGCGTAAATCGTGAGATAAAATTAATTTTCCCCATTATTTTTGAGGGTGGATTAACTGGGTCAAAGACGAACTGCCCGGGGCTCTTCAGAGCCCTTCAGAGTCGAGTTTAATGTGCTGGCGGTGCAAGTGGTATTCCTATAGTGCGGCCCGGTGCAGTGTTAAACGCCATGGGATGGCGGGTGATGCAGGCACGTCGACGAATTTACAATTTACCGTGTGCAAACTTGTCCCGAGACCGAATTCCGACGTACTTGGGTTGCAGAGCGGCGAACAAGCATCAACGTCCAGTGCCGAGTCGGGAATTCTCTCTCTATTCGTCGCTCGCTCCCCCGAGGTAATTCCATCTCGGTAATGTTACGTATCGGATTTCCAAGGGCTCGTCGGGAGCGAGCTTCGGAAACGCTACCGAGAACGGCAAATATTGAGGGACTCGGTAGAACGAGAGATAATAGAGAAAGTAGAAAGATATCCGAAGTGTAGACAAAAAAGGGGAAGGGGAAAAAAGTATCGTTTTCACGAACAGAACGAGAGTAGTGGCACTCGAGAAGTCAACTAACGACTGTGCACACTCTCTGTTACCGCAGATTTTAAGTTCAACACGGCGTAACTATAAAAAAAAAAAAAAAAAAAAAAAAAAAAATGACAAATATTTCAAAATCAAAACGTGTCTTTCCAAAAAACCGGCTAGGAAATTTCTTTATTTTTTTTTCTCTGCCCAAAGCTCGCCGATAAAATGGATGAGTCACGGGGAGAAAAGTACAAACCGTCGATTCAACAAAATTATTGTGTTATTTAAAAAAAAACAATGTACAAAATTCCCCCCGTCCGTGAACCAATTTGATCTGGCTGCGAAATTGCCCGCCGCGACCGATCGCGACGTACATACGCGTTGCAAAGCTCGTAACGCACGAAAGCCAATTGTGCACAAAACGAAGATAAATCGAAGAAATCGCAGTAATTTGCGAAAAAAACGCAGGGAAAAAATAAAAATGGGTTCGGGCTTTAGTGGAGCATGGTGCTTCGTCCGTTCGACGTCACCGCGACCCGATCGAGCAGTCGGGCTTTATATGCGCGGTTCGCGACCGCATCGGACGGTTAAGAGCGCAGAAATCGTGGGCGACGTAAAACGAGCGAGATAATCGAGAGATAATTTCTACGGTCGCGAGCACGCGAATTGGCGAATTCACCCGTGAGCCTTTGACGAAAGATTTAACGGTAAACATTCGTGGATTTTCGTTTTACGGGGCGCGTACACGTAATTTCGGCGAGGCAGTTTATTCGGCGGGCAGGAACGCGACTACCTTAATTTCACGGTTGTTTAATCGGCCCGCGCCGCCGTTGGTCTCGCCGTTATTTCGCGTGTCCGGAGTTATAACTGGCCCGGCCAGACGGGACTGCAATATCTCGAGACATATTCCCAGCGACTACCTCGTGCCCTACTCTTCACCGCGAAACTGTGCGTTACACTGGTCGTCTATCAACGAGCAGGTACACTGAGAGAAGGATCTAGTAAAAATTACCGATCATCTAAGAAAAATTATCATAGCACATAGTACTACGGCGTCAGGGCGCCACCTATGTCAGAAAGTCTCAGATTATCCAAGAATTTTTACCACAATATCTAAGAAAGATTCTTATACATCCGGTACTTCCTACCATAGGTGGCGCCATAGCGGCCTACTACTATGTGCTACGGTAATATCTCTCAAGCGATATAGTCATTTTTACTAGATCCTTCTCTCAGTGTAGTTACCAAACAAGTTTCGGGGTAATTGCTTTGGAGGTGCAACTCGGTTGCTGCAACGGAGTAATGAATAAGACCAAAATCACACAACAAGAATATTATCAAAATTCATCGTGCAATTACAACAACAAAATTAAATTCTGAACATTAATATTTCATCACAATTCTACATGAAATTTAATATACCAGTTTTTGCGCGAAAACTTTTGGTACATTAAATTTCTTAAATTGCAGCATATACGCGATTTAAGTCAGTTATGGATCAAAAACTCTTCCATGTTATGTACATTCAATAAATTCACTCCTACTACTTAAATAGTCCGCGTTGAAAGCTCGGCTTTACGTATAGGTCTCGTTACGCGCCACCACAGTGCGAAAGAAAAAGAAAAGGGTTGCTTTTTTTCCTGAAGCAGCCGTATCTCAGTAACCCAGTCTCACCGCACGGAATTGGATATCTCGGTATATCCGACGTGCAACTAACGTTTATCGCTCAACCGCTTTCCCAAGCGTTAAGCGAGGTGTGCAGTCGTCTCGGTCGTTGTAGACCCACCAACGAGAGACGCAGGTACGGAACAGGAGGGAGTTTCATTCTCCTGACTACCGGTGCATGGAACTGAAGTGGGCCGTTTCAGTGAGAGAGCACCGCGGAGAAGGGTTTAGCTTTGAAGTTATAATAGACTCGCACCGAGCTTCGGGTCCTTCACGTGAGCCCATCCACGATTGTGCGCGGATGCAACTATATACCGAACACTCATTTGCCGAACTCTCCGAGGTCTCGAAAGGGAGTCTCGGATATCGGGTCTTCGCTTATCAGGTTCATTCGAGCCTGGCACCGAATCCTGAAACGGACCAGAATAGAACTGGTAATTTTGCTCCTTCAATTTTTTTTTTATACCTTTCTTTTTTAATTCTATTTTCGTCGTCGGTACGTAATGGACATTGACATACATATCTATATAGACATCGCGTACAGTCGAGTGGACGGCGAGTCGACGACGCCGTGTCGATCCACGTGAAATTTCATCGGATGTACATCGGATCTATATATTATGCTGTTTGTGAAGCGGGAACCTTGCGTGTCTCTCACGCGTAATGATAAGTTCGCTGTAGGGCGCGGAATACGAGCTGTCGTAACCGGGACGCCCGTGCGCATGCGCTAGAATCACGACTGAGGACGTTATAAATAAATCTGGGGTTCTGCAGAGTCTTGTTAAGCGGTAATTAATTTTATAAGTCAATTAACTCAAATCCTGAATAAAAGTTTGTAACAACACGACGGTGGAAAATTAACCGGACTGGTCTATACAGATTTAAAAAAAAAGAAAAATACAAGATGCAAAAAATCTTGAAAAAAAAAAAAAACTTGGCGTGCCAGTTTTTTTTTACAATTACAGTTACTGCAGTGATTGCAGTTACTTTGCATCTCCCTTGATTATTTGAATGAACCATGTACGACAGCGATTGTAAAAAAAACTGGCACGCCAAGTTTTTTTTGGCAAAACTTACAATACGGTACATTAAAGTTGCCATTTTCTTTACAGTCGAAGTTACCAACGATCCGTATTTCGTTTGTCATGACGAAACCATTTTTCTCCGAGCCCATTGTCAAATGTATATTCGTACCGTTGCTATACTTAGGATTACATTACAATACAAGGGCTTTCTTAGGACCGCGTCTCGTCGTCGATATTGCTCGCGACCACCTTTAAATAAATATCTCGCAGAGTCATATCCATCGTCGTAAAGGGTTTTTACTCCTACGTCTCCGCTCGTGTGTCGCAGACGGCTGTTTATGGATCCCCCCCCCCCCCCTTTCCCCCTTGGATCAAGAAAGATTGCGTTTCTGGATTTCTCGCGGTCAAGGCTGAATCGGGGTATATGGGTCACCCTCTTTTGATGGATTGATATAATTCGATACTCCAACGTCTATAGTCCTCTTGCCTTAGCGTGTCGCAAAAAAGCTAATCCAAGGTTCCGATACATCGATCCTTTCGTCCTCAAAGTCCCCGACGACGCTGTAACGTCCTAAATTTATTATTATCATTACTTTTTCCTCTATACATTTAATACGATGTTCGCGTGGATGGCTCAGCGTCGCGAGCGGCATCCGAGACTCCCCTGTGTGCGAGGCCCGATAATGTGCCGAACGGTCATCCGACCAGAGTTGACTTCCCACGAGAGCAACAAGGACGAAATTATACACAGTAAAAAAAAGGTCGTGCATTAAGCAAACGTCTCTTACCGACGAGTGCCAACTTTTTTTCGACATGTGATATTCAGGATAAACGATACAGAATCGTTGGCCCTCCGAGAAAATATTTGCAGCTCTACTGGATTAATTTGCCGAGATACACAAAACGTGAATTTTTTTTCTTGCAAATTTTATAATTTTTTATAAAGATTTTTTTTGTAATTAAAAAAAACTTCGACTCATTTGAAAAAAATTGAGATTTTTTAATTAAAAATAAAGTAAAGGTAATTGAAGATTGAAAATAAAAGAAGATTTTTGCGAATACGGTGAATTGTGGCAACGCGTATTTACAATTGTTTCTTTTCTTTTTAATTTTACTATTCTTTTATTTTATTTTTTCAACGAATCATGTTTTAAAAAAATGATATTTATTTACATTAAAAAGTGTAAAATTAACGAGACAGAAAATGTTAAAGTTTTGTGGACAGGAAATTTTCACTAAATTCACAAAGCTTTCTTAGCGTGTGTGCCTATACATTAATCCGGTACAGCGGCGCAAATATTTTCTCGGAGGGCCAACAACCAACAAATTTTTTCATCTATCCACCTTATCGTCAGCGCGCCCACAAAACTTACGATCTTCGCGGAGGAAGATCGTCTACCCGTGGATTTTCTTTAACAGCCTCGGTGGTCGCGCTCGTTGAGGGTTGTCGACGCCTCCGGCGTTCGCCAACAAACAGAAGACCCGATTCCATTAGCTTTTTTTATTTTATTTTTTTCAGCGCCATTCGCGAAACTGGGCCGAAGCTTTGTCCAGTCTTTCGTGCGTGTAAGTGTGTAGCGGTACGCACGGAAAAAGGCCCGTACATAGACGATGTATGTATGTATGTATGTATGTATGTATGTATGTATGTATTATATATATATGTATATATATACACACACTTTGCACTCTCTTTGTTCTTACTCTACTGCAGGCCATCAGCTTTTTACGTGTTGATCTTTGACGGTCTAGTCAATAAAAGTGTGCCCAAAGGTTCCGGCGACGGTGTTGAACTTGGCTTGAACTTCTCGTCTGGAAATTCACGCTCGAGGGATCGGGAAAAAAGAAAAATTAACCCGACGATCTTTTCCGACACTGATCGTCCATTAAAAGTTAAAAGCTCTTCCGGCAATTATTACGGCGGACGTACGGCGAAAATTTAATATCTATTTTTTATGAAACTTAGAGAGAATCTGAGAGTAAAAAATTGTTCCTCTTTCAGGCATAAGAGGAAGAAACTTTTTTTTTTCTTTTAAAGGATGTGTTCAGTATTTGAGGCACACATAGTTATAGCAGAGAAAATTTAATCTCTTTTCTTTTTCAATCTTAGAGATCGAAAGTAAAAAATTGTTCCTCGTTGAGGTATAAGAGAGAGAGAGACTTTTTTTTAAGTGATGTGTGGTCTTCGGTATTTGAGGCATACATAGTCATAGCGCAGACTGACCGAGAAATTCCAAGAATTTTCCCCGCGTCCCGGAAAATCTCAAGTATGTTCCAGCGCAGGATTTCGAGTTGCATCACAGTTCGGGTCGTGACGGAGTAGAACCAAGCTTTGCGATGTCGTCGACACTCTCGGGTCTCGAAAGATTTTCCGCGCCCGGTATTTCCTGAGAGGCAACGTGATTCATAGTTTTCTATGGAGAAAGGCGGTGGACATTGCGACTAGAATGCCACGCATGTGCGCCTTACAAAGTGTCTGATGAATTTGTTTATAACATTTTGGACTTTTTATTGTGCAAAATTAATCTTTTCAGTACCTTTAATATGCATGCATTTTTTCAAATTTTTATACGATCGAGAAGTATTTGCAATTTTATCTCAATTTTCTCGAACTTATGCGAAATGCATACCAAACGACAGAACTACCTTAAGTGAAACCCCACGTGTACAGTTGCGTGTGTGAGCAGATATGTGTAGAGCTGAAAGCGGTGTATTCATCGCCGTTGACAGCCATTACCGGGGCGAGTGGTAAACAAATCTCGAATCCGCGACGGACGGCGCGAGACCGTCATTGACACGCACCTTTAATGTCGTTATAACGAAAGATATTAAAAATCCCCACACAATGTTCACACTCTTTTTTCTCCCCGTTTACATTTCGCTTTGCGATCGCGCGGAGCCGGCTGGTGTCTTTGCGCATGAAACACGATCATATTTCACGTATTAATCTCAACGGGGTATCCGCGATGGCGCGCGAGTGACGCAAAGCCGTCGGGTCGCTTCGGGGCCATTTCGAATTTGCACGTGGGCGTTAGCATTGGATTAATGTCAAACAGATTCTCGGAAATCTCTGTCGCGTCCTGTCGGCAGCGTCCGGACAGCGAACCTCCGCGACAGCCGGAGGATTTCGCTGGACGGAGACGTGTATGTCGATAAAAATCGGACGCGGCATCTCGGACGCTGAACGGACGCTGAACGGACGCTGCATCCCGCGCACAAATAAGCTCGCACCGAGTCGCACGGCGAGAAAATTCCTCTCAGGATTTGTACACGCGTACGGAGAGGTGTCCTTCGTATTTCACGTCTGAAGAACATACAGAACGTACAGCAGAATCTCGCTTAACCGACCTTCGATCAACCGAGCCTCGGCGTTATCCGAAACACCCAACTCATCCGAGCCCTTCTCGTTAAGGTAGTCCTTGCGAATAGTGTTCACTTCGCATGAGTTTCGGAGAAATAAGAGGAAATCGCAAACACTTCTGGATGGTATAAAAATCTGAAAAAAAAATCAAACATATTAAAGGTGGTGAAAAGATTAAACCGGATTTATAAGAATTTTTCCGAAATATTGTGGTAAAAATTCTTGGAAAATCTAGGATTTTTCGCCATAAGTGCATGTGTTTTGAGCCGGAAATGGGCCACTTGAAGCCAATGGAGATGGTAAAAATCGATATCTCGAAAAAAAAATGTTGGCCATTTTGAAAGTGGAAAAATGAGAAGGGGGTACCCTTACAATTTTTCGACGAAAATGGTATTTTTACAAAAAAATTTTTTAGAATTTTTTCGTTAATGAAATCGGTTGGTAAATATGCCACTTGAAAACAATGGCGGAGGTTTTAATTCGATATCTCGAAATTTTTTGAAAAAAAGTGCCGTTTCGCAAAATTTAATATAGGATTCCCTATGCTGAAAATGATCAATTTTAAAAATTTCGAAAAAGATACAAGTTGCATGTGTTTTGAGCCGGAAATGGGCCACTTGAAGCCAATGGAGATGGTAAAAAATCGATATCTCGAAAAAAAATATTTGGCCATTTTGAAAGTGGAAAAATGAGAAGGGGGTACCCTTACAATTTTTCGACAAAAATGGTATTTTTACAAAAAAATTTTTTAGAATTTTTTCGTTAATGAAATCGGTTGGTAAATATGCCACTTGAAAACAATGGCGGAGGTTTTAATTCGATATCTCGAAATTTTTCGAAAAAAAGTGCCGTTTCGCAAAATTTAACATAGGATTCCCTATGCTGAAAATGATCAATTTTAAAAATTTCGAAAAAGGTACAAGTTGCATGTGTTTTGAGCCGGAAATGGGCCACTTGAAGCCAATGGAGATGGTAAAAAATCGATATCTCGAAAAAAAATATTTGGCCATTTTGAAAGTGGAAAAATGAGAAGGGGGTACCCTTACCATTTTTCGACAAAAATGGTATTTTTACAAAAAAATTTTTTAGAATTTTTTCGTTAATGAAATCGGTTGGTAAATATGCCACTTGAAAACAATGGCGGAGGTTTTAATTCGATATCTCGAAATTTTTTGAAAAAAAGTGCCGTTTCGCAAAATTTAACATAGGATTCCCTATGCTGAAAATGATCAATTTTAAAAATTTCGAAAAAGGTACAAGTTGCATGTGTTTTGAGCCGGAAATGGGCCACTTGAAGCCAATGGAGATGGTAAAAAATCGATATCCCGAAAAAAAATATTTGGCCATTTTGAAAGTGGAAAAATGAGAAGGGGGTACCCTTACAATTTTTCGACAAAAATTGTATTTTTACAAAAAAATTTTTTAGAATTTTTTCGTTAATGAAATCGGTTGGTAAATATGCCACTTGAAAACAATGGCGGAGGTTTTAATTCGATATCTCGAAATTTTTTGAAAGAAGTGCCGTTTCGCAAAATTTAACATAGGATTCCCTATGCTGAAAATGATCAATTTTAAAAATTTCGAAAAAGGTACAAGTTGCATGTGTTTTGAGCCGGAAATGGGCCACTTGAAGCCAATGGAGATGGTAAAAAATCGATATCCCGAAAAAAAATATTTGGCCATTTTGAAAGTGGAAAAATGAGAAGGGGGTACCCTTACAATTTTTCGACAAAAATGGTATTTTTACAAAAAAATTTTTTAGAATTTTTTCGTTAATGAAATCGGTTGGTAAATATGCCACTTGAAAACAATGGCGGAGGTTTTAATTCGATATCTCGAAATTTTTTGAAAAAAAGTGCCGTTTCGCAAAATTTAATATAGGATTCCCTATGCTGAAAATGATCAATTTTAAAAATTTCGAAAAAGATACAAGTTGCATGTGTTTTGAGCCGGAAATGGGCCACTTGAAGCCAATGGAGATGGTAAAAAATCGATATCTCGAAAAAAAATTTTTGGCCATTTTGAAAGTGGAAAAATGAGAAGGGGGTACCCTTACAATTTTTCGACGAAAATGGTATTTTTACAAAAAAATTTTTTAGAATTTTTTCGTTAAAGAAATCGGTTGGTAAATATGCCACTTGAAAACAATGGCGGAGGTTTTAATTCGATATCTCGAAATTTTTTGAAAAAAAGTGCCGTTTCGCAAAATTTAATATAGGATTCCCTATGCTGAAAATGATCAATTTTAAAAATTTCGAAAAAGATACAAGTTGCATGTGTTTTGAGCCGGAAATGGGCCAGTTGAAGCCAATGGAGATGGTAAAAAATCGATATCTCGAAAAAAAATATTTGACCATTTTGAAAGTGGAAAAATGAGAAGGGGGTACCCTTACAATTTTTCGACAAAAATGGTATTTTTACAAAAAAATTTTTTAGAATTTTTTCGTTAATGAAATCGGTTGGTAAATATGCCACTTGAAAACAATGGCGGAGGTTTTAATTCGATATCTCGAAATTTTTTGAAAAAAAGTGCCGTTTCGCAAAATTTAATATAGGATTCCCTATGCTGAAAATGATCAATTTTAAAAATTTCGAAAAAGATACAAGTTGCATGTGTTTTGAGCCGGAAATGGGCCACTTGAAGCCAATGGAGATGGTAAAAAATCGATATCTCGAAAAAAATTTTTTGGCCATTTTGAAAGTGGAAAAATGAGAAGGGGGTACCCTTACAATTTTTCGACAAAAATTGTATTTTTACAAAAAAATTTTTTAGAATTTTTTCGTTAATGAAATCGGTTGGTAAATATGCCACTTGAAAACAATGGCGGAGGTTTTAATTCGATATCTCGAAATTTTTTGAAAGAAGTGCCGTTTCGCAAAATTTAACATAGGATTCCCTATGCTGAAAATGATCAATTTTAAAAATTTCGAAAAAGATACAAGTTGCATGTGTTTTGAGCCGGAAATGAGCCACTTGAAGCCAATGGAGATGGTAAAAAATCGATATCTCGAAAAAAAATATTTGGCCATTTTGAAAGTGGAAAAATGAGAAGGGGGTACCCTTACAATTTTTCGACAAAAATGGTATTTTTACAAAAAAATTTTTTAGAATTTTTTCGTTAATGAAATCGGTTGGTAAATATGCCACTTGAAAACAATGGCGGAGGTTTTAATTCGATATCTCGAAATTTTTTGAAAAAAAGTGCCGTTTCGCAAAATTTAATATAGGATTCCCTATGCTGAAAATGATCAATTTTAAAAATTTCGAAAAAGATACAAGTTGCATGTGTTTTGAGCCGGAAATGGGCCACTTGAAGCCAATGGAGATGGTAAAAAATCGATATCTCGAAAAAAAATATTTGGCCATTTTGCGCTCTTGTGCTCTACTACTATGTGCTATCGTAATTTTCCTTAGATGATCGGTAGTTTTTACTAGATCCTTCTCTCAGTGTGATGGTCAACTGACGGACTATCTTGAAAACTTTGTAAATCGTCAAGTAAATTTTTTAAAATCATATTCGATAATTCACAGTGCAAATAAAAAAAGCAGTCGTAGATATTTAGCAACACACAACAAAATCAATTATATTGGAAATAGCAAATTATAAAGTTTGATTTAACTCGAGTGTAACGAATAACGGCGCTGTTTTGGGAATAATTTCTTGATTTAAGTTATAATTACTCTCAAAATGTTCGGTAATCACCTTTTGGTAAATTTTATATTGAATCGGGAATTTCTATGAAATGGAACGATGAGTGCAGCGGTGCGCGGGAGCGTAGTGCGACGACCTAAGGTCAATCGTCGATGTCCCAGAAAAGTGTTATAACGTCCCACATTCCTATCACACGTCTGGTGCAATCGTCTCCGATTGTACATCGAAATACTGAAGTGCGAAACGTTTTTTCGTTTCCATTTTTTTTCATGAAAAATTGACGGTCGTCGATCGCGCTCGGGACCGCGCTCCATTCGAGAAGTAATGAAGCATCTTTCTGTTAGCCTCGGATAGTTGAGCGGATCGAACTTTTGCGCCGAGTCGCGAAAACCCTCTCACCGACACTCCAACTTTCGTTCGACTTTCGACGAACACGAGTCAAAGTCAAAGTTTTCTATATCGTGCCACGGTGAAGCGCCTCAGAATTGCAAGAGCGCAGATTCCGAAGTCACGTAATCAATTGAAAAAAAAATGAAAATAAAAATGACGAGAAGCGAATTCTCCCGGAGACTGATTAATCTTCCCTGTCATTTATTTTTTCTTCTTTTTTTTCCATCATTGTCGATGAGAAACTAAGTAGGAAACTTCGACCTTCCGCACTTGCAGAAGGGACGATAATGCTCCGGCCGGAAGCATTCGCTCGTGAAGGTTTGAGAATTCAAAAAAAATGTATATCTGTAGTGAAATGTATTTTTTTTTAAATTCATTTTCTTCTTTTCTTTCTTGGCGCGAGGGAAATAAATGGAAAAGCTTGAGCTGGTTTCTACCGAGTGCGCGGTTCTGCCGAGTGAATGCCACGAAATGTTTCGTTCTTTTTTTTTCTTCATCATCGTTTTGGTTATTTTCGAGGTACTCGTGGTTGGATTGCGCAACAGTGCAATTTTGTTCTTTCTCGGGGAAAAACGGCATGCAGAGGTCAGACTGGAGAGCGACGGGGAGGACCGTCGAAGTCTCGGCGATTTGAAAACTTCACGACGAAATCTCGTCGACCGCCACCGGGACTTCGTCTTTCTCCTTCGCTGCCTCGATTTTTTCATTCTTTACCTTCGCAGCGTTACGAAACGGATTCTGTTTGCAGAACTCGCGAATTTAATGGAAACCATTAAATTCGCGCCATTTGTACCGGCCCGGGTTTTTCGTAGTTATCCCGGGTCCATTACGGACGCACTGGAAGTTCGGTAGCTTAGCTGAGCGCGAGTAGGGAGTGTTGGGACGGAATCGGGATGGGGTTTGCCTAAAAACCCGCAACGGCATACGGTGGAAAACTAAACAATAAATAAAAAATAAAAAAATACCACTAAGAAAATATTATTCGATTAAAAGTCAAAGAATCTTTTCAATCGAAAATGCTCATCCCTATGAATAAAGTACGATGGCAAATTGGCAACATGCGTTATATAATTTAAGTTCATTATGTATCGAAAACTGTTGTGTTGCTTATTGTCAATAAATATTACTACCATGGTGTTTTTGCACTTTACTCAATTGCAAAAATACCGGAGGATCAGTAGAATATGGGCGTCTGTACCGGCGCGGGTTTTCCGTAAATTTCCCGTGTCCACGGAAAATGCGGTACAGTGTAGCTGAGTCGGCTACGAACGCACTGGAAGCTAGGTGATTTAGCTGAGTGCGGGTAGGGAGTGCTGGGGGCGAAATCGAAATAGGGTTCCGTAAAAACCCTCAACGACATACGGTGGAAAATTGAACAATAAATAGACAATTTCAAAATACTACTAAGAAAATATTGTTCGATTAAAAGTCGAAGAATTTTTTTAACCGTAATGCTGGTTCATACATATGAAGTACAATGGCAAATTGGCAATATGCGTTATACGGCTAAAGTTTGTTATTTATTGAATGATGTTTCTGCACTTTAGCCAGGTGCAAAAATACCGGCAGATCAGTAGAATAGGGCCGTCTGTACCGGTTCAGATTTCCCGTAGTTTTCCCGTATCCACGGCAAATGTGGTACACTGATAAAAAAAATATAGTTGAATCAACTAAAGATTCGGGCAGGGACGTTCAAATAAATATATTGTTGGTACAGCAAAAAGGTTGGGTGGTTCACCAATTTTTTGGGTGTTTTCACCGAATAATTTTTGAGGCATTAAAATATTTTGTTCGACAAGCAGAATATTTATTCGAACGTCCCTGCCCGAATGTTTAGTTGATTGAACCGCATTTTTTTATCAGTGTATTGAGTAGCTGAGACGGCACTGGAACTTAGGTAGCTTAGCTGAGCGCGAGTTGGGACTGCTGGGACGGAATCGTTATGTCTCGGTAGAATATCAAGACAATATTGCCCGATTAAGAGTCGAAGAATTTTAGTAATCTAAAATGGTCGTTGCCACGCATAAGGTACGATATTTTATCGTCGCCGGAGTGAAAGAGACGGAGTAAAGAGCGGAAAAAACGAGTTTCAGTTTTACGCCCGCTGCCGTAGATGAGATATTTTATTACGATCCCTTCGCTCCGCGTTCACGGCGGGAATATTGTTTTCTCGGACTGGCCTACTTTCTCTCCTACGCGTGTGGGACGATAGTCCGATATTAGATATCTACACCGGTGTTCTTCGACGTTCGCTTTATTTTTTTTTCTCTTTTTCTTTCCATCTTACTCGTCCGTTCGTCTCTCGTTTCTGATAGCAAACTTTACAGGGATAGTTTGAACCGGATGCTCAGCGAGGCCTGAAGTTGCCTCGGCTTATCCGATAATGAATTACTTCGATCCTATCACTCGCTAATAAGACTCTTCCCTACCGATCGGGCCCTCCCTACAGTAATAATAACGATTCGCGGAGCCGTCCCGTGGACTTTGCGTTATTATAGTCCCGCCTCGTTGCGACTCTCGATCATAATAATTTCACGGAAAAAAATTGCCGTGCCGGTGAATTCACGAAGTGTACTCACCGGCAATGAGAAATTCAATTTTCTCCCGATCCCACTTGGAATTATTTTCCGTCGACCTACCCGGTAATTCATTAGTGTTTTAATCGCCCGACGATCTGTAAAAAGGGTTTCCACTCTTCCGACTGTGTAACCACGCCGGCGAGAAATTCTCTACCGTGTCCCTCCATAATGTTTCACACGACGACGCGGCGAGATGCCGAAGGGTGCACCGCGCCGACTAGATGAGCGCGTCGTGCATGCTGCGTATCGAACGCTGCACGTGACGCTAAATGAAAAAATAAAATATTAAAAAAAAAATGAATGAAAAATAAAAATGGAAGTAGGACGGAGTGGTATAGGTCGTTCAATTTTTTTTTTTTTTTTTTTTTCTTTTTTTTCCACGTGTTTTCACTCGACGTAGCACGGCAGGGCGACAACTTCCGTCGCTTTGAGGCACGGTGTATCACAGGTGATACGTCTCTTTGAATTCAGAAAAAATGCATTGATAACAAACCGATGTATTTTTTAATATTTGCTCCTTTTTTTCCACCGTATACCCTTCGGGGTTTTTACGGAACCCCATCCTGATTCACCCGTAGCACTCCCTACCCGCACTCAGCTAAGCTACCTAACTTCCAGTCAGAGCTGGGCAGTATTTTAAATACATATTTTAAGTACTCAAATACTTTTTTGGTATTTTAAGTACTTTTCGGGCCTTTAAGAACAAAATACAAAATACTTTCGGTTTTCTCCATATTAAGGCTGTGAGAAAAAGTTTCGAATATGGAGTATGGCTAGGGGAGAGCGGGGCAAAACGGGATAATGAGAGAAATCGCAAGTTTCCAATAACTTTTGGATGGTGGCGATGGTGGTACGTGGGGCAAAGCAGGTTTGAAAATCCGGATGTACCGTTGGGACACAATGTGGCATCCAAAGATTATTGGAAAATTGAGTTTTGCCCTCACTGTCCCGTTTTGCCCCGCTTTCCTGTATATATATTTTTTTAATTGCGATTCATGCCAAGTATCAAAATGGGGTTAAATGATCTTTCAGACTCCTTAAGTTCCGAAAACAGCTTAATTGTTTCTAAAAATATAAAAATGTATCCGCCTTTTACAAAAATGCGCGTAACACTCAGCGGCCAATAACTGGACCGCTCGCTCCACGGACGAAGAAGCGATTCTCGATTTATCACCATCGGGATCATTTCTCGAGTATGGAAAAAAAATTCCACCCTCGTCTCGTGTCAGGTGCATAGACCTCAATTCAACTTTCCTGGTGTGTCGCGAACGAACGTCGCTCTTCGGACTATACATCGCGGAATAAACTTTGTTGTCCGAGACGTAAATAACGCCCACGAATTTCGATCGATTCTTCGCGTGATGTTTGCTAATGCACGACCAGACCAAGGGGAAAACTTATTACAACTTTGTGAGCAGTATATGTATACATTAATTTAATTAATTCTTCGAAGTCCATGTCTCGCGCCTTGACGCTTGGTTGGCGGTATCAATGCGGGTATGTCATACCCCCCCTAAGTGGTAAATACCGCAAACCTCAGCGTATGAAACGCAATATTTATTTTCAACAAAATGTCAATAAATAGCTACAGTATATAGAAACAATAGATATCGCACCCTCAGAACAACAGTGTAACATCTTATATGGTAATCCCATAAGAGATGTTACACTGTTGTTCCAGGGGTGCGATATACAGTATAATAGATATAGAATATAATAGATATATTATATAATAGATTGCGTGTTCTGAGGTTTGAGTACGGCGTGCACCAAGGTACAAAAAACACAAAACGGAAGCATAGCAGATAGCGCAGAAAACTAATAGAAAGCAAAGTAAGTAATAAAAACGCTACAGACATAGGGGAGACCGGGGCAAAATGGCACAGCTGGGCCATTGAGGGCAAAACTGGGACAGTGAGGGCAAAATTCCATTTTCCAATAATTTTTGGATGCCCCATTTTGTCCCAACGATACATCCGGATTTTCAAACCCATTTTGCCCCACGTACCACCATCGCCACTATCCAAAAGTTATTGGAAAATTGCGCTTTGTCTCATTATCCCGTTTTCCCCCGCTGTGCAATTTTGCCCCGCTCTCCCCTATATTTAATATACAGATTTAGTTAATAAGAATTTAAGCAAAAATTTAATACAAATGCTATGACAATAAATTCATTTTTTTAAAAATGATTTACATTTTTACATTGATTGATTTACATTTTGGAGAGCACCGACCTCATCATGAGGCGGTGTTAAAAAATGTCTCTGTATTAAAAAAAAAAAATGATGAAAAAATCCTCAGAGCACTCCGTGTGATCGGATCAAAAACTGTAAAGTTAAGAAAATTGAGGTATTAAAATAGACATTTGCCAGCTAGCAATGTACAAACGTGCCTCCCCTATAACTATAACATAACATATTCACATGTATGCTCGCACTCTTGCGCGCTCACTTTACGTTCCATTTCTATAAGTAGTCAACGCCCGTATAGCTTCTTACCGCGGTTACGGAAATAAACCCGCGGTGCACGCCTTCGAGTTACCAGAGACAGAGACAGAGAGAGATGTTATAAGCCTCACCGACGAGTCTCACGCAGCGATTCTACCGTATATCTATATACCTGCTAGAGCCGGCATTGTGCTCGTCGACTCAAATCGGACTAGAATAGAATAGTATTGTTATATTCGTGTGCTTGGACAAGCCCCGTAAGGAATACCGTGCCCAAAACATACAACGGCGACAAACAATATCCCGCACTATACAATTGAACAATACAAATAACAGACATAAACTTAAAATTAAACTATATTACATCCAATAGAAATTAAACTGAAATAAGAAAAAATAATGAAAATAATGAAAATAATGAAAATAATGAAAATAATGAAAATAATGAAAATAATGAAAATAATGAAAATAATGAAAATAATGAAAATAATGAAAATAATGAAAATAATGAAAATAATGAAAATAATGAAAATAATGAAAATACCCCAATTAAGCGGGATGCTCGGGACTCAAGAGTTCCCGGATAATTAAAATCCCGGTTAATCCAAACTAGACAGCGAAAGTATATATAAGTCAACAATGGCTAATGATACAACTTTATTTTGACTAATTACAATGACATTTGGTTAATTGTAAAATAGTGTGAACTAAAATGTAAAGCTTTGATATTTTTTTCATTATTAGTACGTAATTTAGTATTTTTTTATGTACTCAGCGACCTTGGTTTGCTCCGCGCATTAAAAAAAAACTGGGAAGACGCACGGTTAATCCGACCCCGGTTAATCGGGATTCCCCTGTAATGAAAATCATGCAAATAAGAATCGCAAACAATAGCTCCGAGAAAACTCACTAAGATAAGACACCCGAAGAGACCACTACAGGATCCTTCAAATGCCCTACTATACGAAACCTCCGCAATAATACCGATAACTCCTTTATCGGTGTCAACAACCTAAGTTCAGACTTCGCGCTATACTGTTCGAAAACTCCGGAACAATACCGATAACTCCTTTATCGTTACCAACAACGTAAGCTCAGACTTCGCGCCAATACACGTAGAAACTATTAAGGGGGGAAATACATAGAAATGGTCGAAAACGACGAAAAATTTAGGGATTTTTTTCCAACGCAACTCGACCAATCGTTTTGAATTTTTTTTTTACCAACTATAATGTACATTTTTAACAACTATAAGGTACCAGAGACTTTCATTTTTCTTTACCCGAAATTTGCGGCAGCGTTAAAAAAAAAACTATTCATCCGATTAATTTCAACCAAAGGATTTTAGACACATAATTGCAATTGCGATTATGAATTATTGCTTGATCATTTTTAGATCCATCACTGCATTAATGGACAGTTTTTCAGATTTTTCCGAAGCGTTTTTTTAACTTAAAAAACATGAACACTCCTCGGAAAAAATCTTTAAAAATTCTCAAAAATCTAGTATTGCATATAGAAATGGTCAAGCGATAGCCCATAATCGACTGATTTTCTTCTGCGAATTTTTTTCACCGTTAAAAAAAAAAAGAACTTCGAAAAAAAAGAAGGTGACATCGACCCACTCCGGCTCAAAACTTAAAAATGCTTATGTGCGACACATGATTTTTCATTTTTTCAGATTTTTTAATTTGCGATCAATTAATTCCTTTTTTTTATTATCAATAATTATAAACATTCCGAAAATATCTAAACAAATATCTGATTGCTTTTGAGAGTTAGTTCAATCGTATAAAAAATCGCGGGTCAAATTCAGAGTGTGTCAGACTCAGGTCGATTGGGTATGGAAATACATCATACATACATTTATATAACAGACACATGTGTGTAACGGGTCTTCGGACGTAAACCCCGGAGCTCATAGTCGGAGGTCCGTTTATTTTCGGTACATTCATTATTGGCACAGTACAGGCGCTCGAATAATCCCCGCGTAATTGTTTCCGATCGCATAATTGCCCATCTGGAATGCCAGCCCGTGCGTAATAATAACGGTTCGATTAAAATCATCAAAGAGAATTTGGAGAACGTTAATACGCCGAGGACGCAAATCCGTTCCAATTCGCAATTACTAATGCAGGGGACGATCGTGAAACCAACGGCAAGCGCAGCTGTCTCGTAAATTTTAGGCCCGCGCAGACCGGGGATATGCAAATCGAAGACCGATGTAGATGCGGACGGAGAGAAGGTAGCGATGATTCATCCAATTTCCATCATGTTTTTTGTTTCTTATATTTTTCAATATTTTTTTTTACTTAAAATTTTTTTTTTTGTATTGAAATTGGGAGCTTCCGCTTGACCTCGCGATCACAAAGCAATCGTGTTTGTCGGTGTATGGAAGCGTCGGATATACGATTCTCGCCATCCATTTTTCTCTCTCGCGTCGATCTATCCGCGCTTCGCTGGAGTGACGCTTGTTTCTTTCAAATCATACGTGGATTTTCCGTGCGATTTTAATTAACCGATTCTTTCGTTTGATCGGTTCGGGACAAAAGCTATCTCGATGAAAAAAAAAAAAAAAAAAAAAAAACGAAGTGTGTTGTACTAATGAATGCAAAAACATCGACACACGTATTGTGTTCTGGTCGAACTATAGGACAAATTTATGTAACAATTTAATACATTTATTTGATTTATTATAATTTTTTTTTAGACAATGAAACTATAAATTGATTTTGATCTTTTTTTCGTCTATTTTTTTTTACGTAACATTTTTTTATAATTGATAATTTGGTGAACTCGTGTGGGTGGTTGACCTTATTACGAATTACGGTCAAACATCCCGAAAGCCATGATTGCCGACAGCGGCTTTAATATCAGTGGAAGCGGAGTAACCGTACTGCCGATCTCATCGGGACGCATCAATTCTCGGCTGCAATCAATTCGCATTGGCTCGATCGGGGACCCGAGCGCACTAATAACCTTCGTGTGGTTATAGTTGGTTCATGAATATCATACGTGCGGTCGTGCGCCGGTGGTTAGGCGAAAGCGCACCTTTGCTATGCGTGCGCTTGATTGGACGCATTGCCGCGCACACATCGATCGAACAGGCAATACCATCCGGCGAGCTCGAGTTTTGATGTTTCATACGTATGTCCCTCCGGGATGCGTTTACTCGATGGAAACTCGAAATCGGAGGTCGCGCTCGTCAACATCAATCGCCGTACGACTTCATAGAGCCGTCCGATCAATCGAGTTTCTCCTCGGTATCCTCCCCGACTCCGGTAACTCCTCGAATATCCGGAATATCGGCACGCTATCCGCGGGGATTACCCGTTCTCATGCGCGCACCTATATCCGAATCGTATCACAACACTGCATGCAATAACGCTCCGATAATTTATACATCCGACTGTTGAACTCGCGCCAGAGAGCCCCCCTATGGAATCACTCGAACACTCGGGGCTCGTCTTAATCGTCACTATTCCAGACCAGCAGCTTCATTCACCCGTTAACGATATTGATCCGAACAAAAAAGCCCCGAACGTCTGCTCTGCCGGATGGAATTAATTCGACGGGCTGATAACTCGCTGCAATTAATACGATTTGTTGCTCAAGCTCGAGGAGAGATACGAGTTGTTGGAATTTTATTAAATCATTTTTATCATTTTTATTTACAAAAATTACATAATAATAAAGAACTGTGTATAGGAGATTTTGAGATTAATGGCGGAGATAACAAAAATAGATCAGATTTCGGTACGATACAGTCAATCAAATAATTACTGTGGCCGTGTAAAAAAAAAAAAGGAAACTGCGGTGGCACGAGAGCGAATAATTAATCATCCGAGAAGTCTAAATTTGTTGTCGTAATAGCCGCACTAATTTACCCCACGAGGTCAGGCGTCCTCCTTGTCGATTCCGAATAAAAAAAAACCGTAAGAAACGATGAACAACGCGCGTCGTCGCTGTCGTTCTCGTTAATCTTCGTTTGGATAAGCGAGGACACGCAGCGTGCTTCCCGGTAACCGTACAGGGAGGAAAGCTTCTCGGGTGTGATGAGTCCTGGGATAAACCGAACAGCTAAAATATACCGCTGTCTTTCTGAGTCCCGGCGCACCCGGTTGACGGTTGTAATTATGTATGTGCGCAAGATTGGACGAAACGCGGCCCTGGAGACTGTAACGAGCTCACGAACGGACCAAATAAAAAAAGGTGAATATGTAATTTAAACATTTCCTGATTTAGTTGTATTTTTTTTTCTCATCAGGAGAATATTCCGTCGAGAAGTTGCTAACTTCGCCATAAAGTTGTGCGCATTTGCTACCGTCGGAAGACGAAAATTTAATGATAAAATAATTTTTAGATTTTTTTTTTTTATTCAAAATGTCCTAATTTTTTTATCGTCAGACGCGTAGCTTTTCCAGTGGAATATTTTGTCGAGAAGTTGCTGACTTCCCCATGAAGCTGTGCGCATTTCGTGTCATCAAAAGGCGAAAATTAATGACCAAAAACATTTCGCAATTTTTTATAAATTCAACATTTCATCAAATGTTAATTGCTGCACCAATTTTCATAAAACACATTTTCAGTATTCCTTCCACTATTTTGTATATTCATGATTATAAAAAGAAAATCAAAATCTCATAAAATCTGAAAATTGTTTATTAAATCGGTCACGATGTGCGTGAAAGGAGAGCTTAAAATGATTTCAGATAAAATTTAATTATTTCATTAAAACTAAGTACCATTGCGGAAACCGCTTTTGCTCGTTAGTTGAATATCTGTCGAAATTAAGAGTGCCGAGTGCCGTTCTACAAATTTTATGTCAGCATCGTGCCACCGTTTCGCTTCTCCTGGTTCACGTTACCTTACTTTGCCTTATTTTGTCTCCGACACTTCCGAGCTCGGACGTATCCAGTCGCGTTTGTACGGACTGTTCTTGCCCGCCTCTTTGGTTCTCTTCCGTCGGAGCGCGCAATTCATAAATTAATTAAACCGGCGTGCCCAAACTCCAAATGAATATTCGATCGGTCTATTAACGTTAAATGGCTGAGCCGAGTAAGGAACCGAGCCGAGGCGGGCGAAACGAATTCGTTTCACCCGGATAATCGAGCGAAGCTCCCCGCGCGCAATTAAGCACCACCACGGCTCAACGGAATGACTTGATTCTGATGAAGTTCGCTCGGGTTTTCGGGGGTCCGGAAAGAATTAAGATTGGCAGAGACGATACCGACGAATTCAATACGCAGTCGCTTCCACTTCATTCCATTATATGTACCACACAAATCCATGGCATTTCCAGTTCATGGCACTCGAGTTCATGGCACTTTAGTACTCGGTACTTTAAGTACGTGATACTTCACGTCCATGGCACTTCAGATCCATGGCACTTCAGGTCCGTGGCACTTCAGGTCCATGGCACTTCAGGTCCATGGCACTTCAAGTACTCGGCACTTCAAGTCCATGGGACTTCAAGTTCTTGGAGCTTCAAGGATTCTTGAATCCTTGGTACTTCATTATGTACTTTACGTAATCACACAAATGTAAAGTAAAAACGTGACTGTAATATTTTTTAAGTTGTATAATCTAGGAAGTGCATAAAAAAAATTGAAATATCTATAGAGTGTATTGTTAAACAAATTTAATCGTATTTCGGAGACATGTAGACTGAAAATAAATTGTAAATTTAATGTACTGTAATTTGAAGTTTGCTTACATTACTTACATTAATTAAAACTTAATGTCCTTTTTTGTAAAATAAAAATACGAGATATAAAAATGAGGAATATTTTTCCTGAGATTTAAAAAAATGTTCCTGAGAGTTAAAAATGAAAAATTTTACTGTAAAATTCCAACGCACATGGATTTCAAATTACAAAAACTGTTTATATATTTCCCCCCATTTTTGCGGCTGCAGCCGACTTTCCCCCTGTATCGCATACGCCTTAGTCTTACAACTAAAGGCATAGAGAAACTGCAAAAAACTTATGCCGATATAGTCGGTCTCAAAACAGTTTACATTTAAAAAAAAAGCTTCTGATGCCGTTCATTAATTCTCAAAAAAAATTATAGTATGAATGTAAAAACATAAAAAAAAAAAATCACGTATAGTACCGCTCAGTATACAAACATGTAAAATGTATGGATTTTCTATTGGTCGATTGAACGGAGCGACGATGATGGGTTATTCTGTTGTACCCGTCGAAATTCTGTCCCCGGAGGGTTGTATTCGGATCGAGTTATACCTGGTAGAGATGTAAATTTTCCCTACTGCATATCATGAAAATTATATTATATATATAATTTTCATGATACGCAGTAGGGAATATTATATATTTATGTATATACAGGCTTTGACAACAACCCCGTTTCATCTTGTACCTAGTCGCTCTGACAGTTTAATCTGACGGAGAAATCGATGTATCGACAAGTCGACTGTCGAAGATATTACTTTTTAGATTTATCCCCATCGACGAGCTATGCAATGCTCGCCCCCCAGCCAGCCACATTGTGTCCTGTATCCGGCTGCCTATAGTACCATCTCGCTGCCGAGTCTTCGTTGGAATTAAGTCTCTGCACGAACGATCAATGCGATCGACGTTCACTTAGAGAGCAACCAGGCGAACCCGGTTATCCTGTCGTCGGTGATTTAATTCCGGAACAGCGAAACTCTAATACATTTGGTAATTTCGCGGTGGGGTAATCACCAGACAAATCTGTTCTAACATTTTCAATACCATCCGATTACATTTAATAACAATTAATAAAATTAGAAAAAAAATTATTTACATTCTCGGTATGCATGGCGAGATGTCGAGTCGGATTTTAATTAGCGACAGGGTTAAAACTTGCGGTTTTTTTTTTAACTACTCTTTTCTGGAGCCCCGTATTGCACAATCGGAAATAAACGGAATGTCAATAATAAAATTCGGCATAGCGCTAGCCTACCGGAAGTAACAACACTCCAAACAAAGAAAAAAATAGAGTAAAAAAGATACGAAATCAGCGTAACGTAACAGAAATCCGTTTTAATATTTTTAATATTATCCAATTATTACATTTACTAAAAATTAATAACAAAAAATTGTTTAATTATTTCCACTGTCGCCATACATGGCGAAATGTAATTTCAGGTTGTAATTAGCGACAGAGTTAAAATTGCCGCTTCTTAACTACTCTTTTCTGGAGCCCCGTATTGCACAATCGGAAGTAAAAGGAATGTCAATAATAACATTTCGCATGGAGCGATCATACCGGAAGTAACGAAACGCCGAGCTAACAAGAAAAAAAAAAAAAAAAAAGAAACCAGTACTAAATCAGGAATGGCTGAGAACGTCCAGTGGCATTACGAGTATCGGGTAAGCACAGCCGAAGTCGAGGAAACGTGACTGCTGGCCGGTTAGTCGTTCGCCGGCCGCAGTGGAACAGGCAATCTTACGCCGAAGTGGAAAGAGCGAGTAATGGTCAGACTTCCCGACCGTTCGCCTCTCTTCCGACTCCTGGCCGTCTCTCGTTGTCCACCCGTTCGTTTCCGCGTCACAATCCACCGGATAATATCGTGCAGCTGTTTCCACATGCCGCACGAAAAAAAAAAAAAAAAACTTAAATAAATATTTTCCTTTTATTTCGTAAATAAAAATCTACTCCAATGGATTTTTCCTCGTCGCAACTCACAATTTGCAGTCGAACGCAAAATTGTTTGCCACGAGCGTGTACACACAAATGTACGGTGCTGAATGAACGATGAAAGCGTGAGATAAAAGCCGACTCACCGATCGCGTGCCGAACTCGCCCAGTCATCGTTCGAAGTGCTCCTTGCAGATATTTCTTGATTTTTTTCTTGTCTTTTCGTTGGAAAACTCTCGTCCTTTTAAATTTCACTGGTATCAGAAAAAAATAAGGTTTTTTTTTAAGAAGGGTATTTTTTTTAAGTACCGCTTTTTTAAGTACTGCGCAGGAGACGATTTAATGTTTGTCATGAGCGGAAACAATCAACAGGATAATTTTTTTTTTTTTAGAATTTGATGCAAGGAGGACGTCTCGAATTTCGTTCGACCGATTTTTGGTGGTTCGCGTCGCGTTGCCGCGTGCCGACTAAGCGTCGTTTTCGTCCATCGCCGGCGTCGGGACGCTCCGCGCGATATCGCGCAACCCCTCCTCCACGCGGGGCGCACATACTCTTCTCCTCTGTCCGCGTCAGCGATCCCCACCGAGCTGGTTCCGCGTGCGAACTCGTATCCACGTGGTGCGCAATCGTGTGCCGAGCTACGCGGTGAAAGAAACGTGTTACGGGAAAATTTTGTTTAAAAATTAAAAATTAAAAATAAACTTCGATACCGGATAGCGGAGAGAGCCGTCCTGTGACTCATAATCGTGTAACAATGTAACATCGAAATCGGAGTCCAAACATTGGATGTTCAATTACATGTATTTACACACAAAACTCGAGTAAAGTTTTTTGCTCCAGTAAATTTTTTTATTTTTTATTTTTTTTATTTAATCAACCTTTCGCCCGATTGTTTATCCTCGAGTGAAATTTTACAATAACAGAGAAATCTCCGAAGCAATACGGCTAGAACGATGAGAGGAATTTTAATAATTTATTTTTCGCTACCATAATTACTTCGATAATTACTTCGATACCAGATAGTGCGGCGAACCCTCCTGTGACTGACAATCCTACAATTCAAACCTCAAATATAGCATTTTCAATTAAATTTATTTACACAAAACGCGAATAATTTTTTTTGCTCCACTTAATGTTTTTTTTTATACAAATTTTTTAATCAACGTTTATCCCGCTCAGTTGTCGGGTAAATTTTCACGATGACAGAGAAACCCTCAAAGCAATGCGAGAAGACCGATGAGAGGAATTTCAATAATTTATATTTTAAAAAAATCATCGTGGCAATTTTCGAGCGGAAAAATGTATATAAATTGTATATATATATATATATCTTTTTTTTACAACACCCAAGGTCCAAATTTTCACGATGACAGAGAAACCCACGAAGCAATGCGAGAAGACCGATGAGAGCAATTTCAATAATTCATATAAAAGAAAATGATCGAGGCAATTTTCAAGCGGAAAAATTTATATAAAATGTATATATATATATATTTTTTTACAACCCCCAAAGTCGTCGCGCTGACTTTTCGTATAATAGGTAGAGTCCCGAAAGCGAGCGGAATATATAAGAGTTACCCGGTGGTCGTCGCCGCGAGTGTTCCGCGGAAACGAGAACGCCGCGATAGAGGATAGCGTTCGGAATAATGAACGACGAGAAGATAGAACGGAGAAATGGAGAAGAAAAGAGACAAAAAAAAAATCTATCCCGCGGGATCCATTCTTCCGGGCGACCGAGCAGGTAGCGGGCTCTGGCGCGTGCTTCCGCATCCCCTGACTCCGTCTCGTCCTTGGACGAGTTTTCGGCGGTTTTAGCCGGGGGGGGGAAGAGAGAGGTTTAGAGCTGATTCAATCTTGTCGCGTCTCGCCTCGGGTGGCACTTTTGGGAAAGCCCTGCACTCTGTGACGGTTATCGTCGCTCCTATCGTTTACAGCTCCGGCACCGCACGGTCTGCTATACTTATTAGAAAAGAACCATCGCACACGTTCCTCTCCAACGCCCCCGTTTCACGAAGACTCTTCGGGTAATGAAAAAATAAAAATAAAATTGGCTTGAAACAAATATATATTATTATTTCGACTCCGCTTCGGATTCGTGCAATTGCTTATTGGGATGAGAAAATAAAGGACCGTGGCATACGTGATAATCCAACGGCTCAGTTTCACGAAGACTCTTCGGGTAATGAAAGAATAAATAATAATTCGCTTGCAAAAAAATATATAACATTATTTCGACTCCGCTTCGGATTCGTGCAATTGCTTATTGGGATGAGAAAATAAAGAACTGTCGCATACGTGACAATCCAACGGCTCCGTTTCACAAAGACTCCGGGTAATGAACCGATAACTGGCCGATAACTGGATTTCCATGAGACTATCGTGGAGTTGCAGGTCCAATCGACAACTTCAAGAATTAAATAAATAAGTACCGTTACGATGCACTCCCAAAAAAACGGACATGTATATTTTTTACGTATTACACGAAACAAAAGTGTACAAAACGCCATGATAAAGTAATTTGTAAGTTATATCAAAATTAGACAACACTTTTTTAAATAGAAATAAAAATTAATTATGAAATTTCGACTCGCTGACTCTCGAGTGCTATCCAACATTGGCGTTTTGCTCTTGGCCGTCTTCGTTCGCGTCCTCCTCCACCAGACCTTCGTCCACCCTCAGCGCGGCCTCCGCCTCTTCCTCCTCGTCCTCCGTCGATCCCTCCTCACCGGAAGGGTCGGACGGTTCGTCGTCTCCCGTTTTTTTATCGCCGTCGTTCGCTCGCTCGTCAGAATTCGGCACGATCGATCCGGGTCTCGACGTAACGGGCAATTTATTCTTTTTTTCGTCACTATTATTATCGGCGTCCTCGTCGTTATCGAGATCGGGTTCGTCGTCCTCATCGTCAGCGCCGCCCTCGTCCCTACCGGTATTCGACGGCTGTTCGGTCCTCCCGTCGGCAGCTCGTTTGCGTTTTTGGATACGCGGCTTTGGCTTCGTATGGCTACAGTGAATTGATGCGACGAAGTGCATCGCGAAAAAATTTCAAAAATATTATTCATTTATTTATATTAAATAAGGATTCAATTTACAACAATAATTTAACCGAAATAAGTAGTTATTTAATTTAAACAAAATATATTTAATTTGAACAAAATATATTTAATCTGGCTGAAGGACTTCGGTGGATCGCCAATTGGCACCACTTAGAATTTTTTGCTAGGGACCGCCTTTCGCGAGTTTCAATTTGAGATCGAAATCTATACTTCAAAAGGGTGGGAGGAATTTTTTTTTAAATATCCTTTTTGTGAAACACCCTAATGAGCAAATATTTATTTTACATAGAAATAAATATTTATTTGCGGAGCGCCAAATAAACAAATTTGTGGGTGCGACGCGACTGTACAGGGTAAATCTGGGCGAAAATTACAATTTTTTTAAGGCGAAACAACGACTTAACACGTAAAAAAGAAAATTAACAAAAAAATTTGTAGTAAATCAATAAACATTAATGACAATTATTTCGCGCATGCCACTGTAAAAAAAATACGTATAAAATTTAATGTACCGGACTGGAATTTTTTTTTTTTTAACTGGTACATTAAATTTCATGTACAATTGTGACGAGAAATTAATGTTCGATGTATTAAAAACATTGGAAATACCTTATTTTAAATAATTTCAATGAAAAAGTATATTAATGTTCCATCACAACTGTACATTAAATTGAATGTATCAGTTTTTTGCATAACTTCCAGTCCGGTGTATTAAATTTACAATTTTTTTTTTTTTTCTCTCGAATTCGACAAATTCCACGGACGAATTACCGTTGGTGGCACGAAAAATATAATCGATTGGCCGTATCACCCTGCAAGCCACACGAGCCCGGATCGCCCCGCGCGATTTGTTACCCACGACCCCGGATTGCCACGCGCGAGGGTATCGCACACGAAACGTACGAGAGGGCACTCACCTCTCGCTGCGTTTCTTTTGGCGCTTCTGCGCCGCCGGCTTTCGCGGACTCTTCGTTCTCGATCTCCCGCGCTTCCGAACGTTTTTCTGTTCGTTCTTCGGGCTCTTCGCGATCAATCGCTTGCCTCCCGCGGCACGTCCGCTTCTGCCCGATCGACCTCGCCCTTCCATCGTGAAGTCCGATCGCCCTTCGCTTCCGCTTCGCTCGCCACCGCTGCCACCGGCAAATTGCTCGATATCCGAGGTCACCCGAAGCACACGACGTCCCGAGTCCTCAACGGGAATCAAGTAACCGGACGCCAGACCGAATTCGAGAGCCTTCCGAACGTATCTTTTCCCTCGATGTTCCTCTGCAATCGCAGCTTTTTAAATAATATCTATTTATTTATTTAAGGGGAATAAACCTTTGACAAAAGATTTAATATAGTCTATTTATTTTGACGTGAGATAATATAATATAATTTTGTTCAAATAGTGTAATTAAAATAGTGCAATTAACTGCAATTATTAGTCCATTAAAATGCAATATATTACTATTTTTATTTCAAAATAATTTTTTTTTTAAAGATTGGATATTTGGAATATTTTTCACAGTAAAACATCATACATCATACATCATAAAACATTGTACCCCTAACTAAGGTAAAAACCCCTTAGGGGTTTTTACCTTAGTTCCCCCCCCCCCCCCCCCCCCCCCTAGCCTAACCGTGTACCTATTCTAACACTTTCCTACCCGCACTTCGCTAACCTACTCTAATTCCGTGCGTCCGCAGCCGACTTACTTCCCCCTAACTGTACCGCATTCGCCGAGGACACAGGGAAACTGCGGAAAACCCATGTCGGTACAGCTGGCGATATTCTACTGATCCTCCGGTATTTCTGGACTTGAGTAAAGTGCACAAAACACAAAGTTTCAGAAGAAAGCGCCTCCCGCCCACCAGTCGATGCGCCAGCTAGCGCACGGCTAAGCGGTCACCCATCCAAGCACTGACCGCTAACCATTGTGCTTGACTTGGGAGACCACCGGAGCCGTGCGCCAACCGCGCATCCACCGCTGTCGGTCTTTGTACAGTGTATATATAAAACATATGTTATATTCTAAAGCCGTAAAAGGCAAGTATGGCTAAATAAACTATTATTATTATTATTATTATTATTATTATTATTATTATTATTATTATTATTATTATTATTATTATTATTATTATTATTATTATTATTATTATTATTATTATTATTATTATTATTATTATTATTATTATTATTATTATTATTATTATTATTATTATTATTATTATTATTATTATTATTATTATTATTATTATTATTATTATTATTATTATGTCGTCTAACTATATTAATGATTTTTTGTTATATTTCCGAGTACGAAAAAGATGTGAATGATCATGCATTAATTGAAATTTATTCATACGTACCGGAGTCCCTCGAGTCGGATCCGCAATCCGAGGATCCTCTTTTTCCGCCCCTCGCCAATTTCGAAAGCCGTCCAGCCCCCATTCTCTGGTACTTTCTCTTCTTCCTCAATCCCGTCGTCTCGAGCTTGTATGCGGTTATATCGCGCCTGGCTCGTCTCTCGATCCGCGAACCATCCGAGCTTCCGGAATACTTGCGGCTCTTCCTTCCCGAATTCTTGACACGTCGGCGAACTACTGCGCGCATTATTTACGAAGAAATAAATAATTCCCGATGGGAATTTACTTTGATATATTTATTTTTTTATTTTTTCATTAACAAAAATTCAAACTGAATGTATTCACCATTTTTGCGGTCCCGATTTCGATTTCTCTTCATGGGCGCCATGGGCCGTGCCGTTGAAAAAACGACTCCGCCCGATCAGAAGCCACGTGAAAATTTCACGGGAAAGCGTTCAAAAAAGTAGGTCCAGCCCTGACTCGCGAGCGAAATTCCCTCGAGGCCTCGCCGTCGCTGCCGATGATTTTTCGTCTCGCCCCGCCAATCCCGGACGAGTTTCAGTCAAAATTTCACAACCCGCCTCCGCCAGATCCCACGCGCAACGATTGCGAGATTAAAAAAAAATGAAAAGCGTAAAACGATGTAAAACGATTTTTCGCGCGAACCGGCGCGAAGATCAGGTTGTTCCAGTTTCAGCTTCGTAATCTTAAAATATCATCGGACTAAAGTGCACGAACTTTTCAGACACCCGGGGTTGTCAATTTGTCCGATGAGAAATAAAACTTACCTATCGGGTAAGCTTCAACCTCTTCTTTTCTTCATTTTTTTTTTTTTTTTTTTTTTTTTTATAGCTACACCGTCTACGAACTTTATATCGACACTAAAAATGTATTAAGTGGACTAAAAAGAAAAAGATCCCGGCCTCAAACTCGTGCAGCTCTGAGACTCTCGTAGCACCTTATATTCCGCGACCTTAATAAAAAGGTATTAAGTTAACGAAAAAAAAAATGTACTCCCTCGAACTCGTACAGCTCCGAGACTCCCATAGCACCTTGTTCACCGACCTTAAGGTAGTCCTTGCGAATGGTGTTCACTTCGCATAAGTTTCAGCGAAATAAGAGAGAATTGCAAACACTTCCAGATGGTATAAAAATATGAAAAAAATCAAGCATGTTAAAGCTGCTGAAAGGATTAATTTTGCATAATATTAATATTAATTTTGCATACATAGTTCAACAAATCTTCGAGAAACCAAACTTTTTTTTATGAAAATGATTTCATAAAAAAAAGTTTGGTTTCTCGAAGATTTGTTGAACAATTTTATTTTTCATCAATTTGTTAATAACATTTTGGAATCATTATTATACAAAATTAATATTTTCAGCACCTTTAATATACCTGATTTTTATTCAGATTTTTATACCATCCAGAAGTGTTTGCAATTTCCTCTCATTTCTCTGAAACTTATGCGAAGTCAACGCTATTCGCAAGGACTACCTTAATTAGATCGCCTAATAACTCTCCGGCTCCTTGCGTACGGTTATACAACCAGAGAAATTGAATCAGACTAACCGTGTTTCGTATTTTTGTTTATTCAATCGTTTGATGGTAAGGCTGTACCGGTTCCGAGGACACGATAATCCCCTTAATGGCGAAAGCGTCGACGAGGGGGGATCCGGGAGTGAGTTTCGCTCGCACAATCCTCGCGACCTGAGACGAATCTGTGTCAAGGCTGTTTCTTAGCTTTTATGAAGAAATACATATATACGTGTACGTGGCACACCTCTCGATGCGCTCCGGAACGATGACGGTCGAAGTGGTCGGTTTCCACCGCTTTCCTCGTTATCTCGACGCTACGTCGATTCCTCGAACGATTCTTCGTGTTCCCGTGGATCTACTTCCGGGTCACCGATTGACGCGATTCTCCCCTTGCGTGTCGCGCTGTGAACATTATCGTGGTCTGTTCTGCCAATGGGTTTAGCGACGACTCATTGAATTCGTCGAGTACTATCTCCAAGTACTATTTTCCTCCGCGAATGCGTTCCAGATTAATCGATTCGTATAAGAAAGAACGAGAAGACAAAATAATGGAAGAAGAGAGTTGGTGACATGAAATCAGAAAGAAAAAACGAAGAGGACGAGGAAGGGAAGAAAGAAGAGAAGTTCTAAAGCCCGTAACGCGGGGACATCTTGATATTGGCCAAAGGACGAAATTATCCAGGGACCCTCTCAACCGCCCATCTTGTTTCTTACTTTCTTTCCCGCCTTGTCCTCGCCCTCCCGTTTCGCGTGATAAGTATCATCGTGGTTTTTTCCGCAATGGGCTTAGTGAGGACTTGTTGAATTCCTCAAGTACCACCGCCAAATACTATTTTCCCCGCGAATGCGTGTCAGATTGATCGATCCAGATAAGAAAAAATGTGGAGATAGAAGAATGGAAGAAATTTGGTAACAACATAGCTTCCTCTATGAAGAAGCAAAAAAGAAGAGAGGAAGAGAGGAAGAGAGGAAGAGGAGTTCTAAAGCCAAGGGCAGGTATATCTCGATATTGTCCAAAGGACGAAATTATCTCGGGACCATAAGAACCACCCACCTTATTTCTTACTTTCTTTCCCCCCCCCCCTCCCCCCCCCCTTCCGATTCTGGCGGTAAATATTATCGTGGTTTTTTTAGAATGCACTTAAAGACTCGTTGAATTTCTCAAGAACTATTTTCCTCCGCGAATGCGTACCAGATTAATCGATTGAGATAAGAAACAACGAGGAGAAAAAGAATGGAAGTAGAGGAGGTTTGGTAGCAGCAAATCAAACAGAAAAAACAAGAGAAAGAGAAAAAAGAAGAGAAGTTCTAAAGCCCGCAGCGCAAGGACATCCCGATATTGATCAAGGGACGAAATTATCTCGGGTCCATCAGAACCGCCCATCTTGTTTCTTACTTCTTTTCCCGCCTTATCCTCCGTCGACCTACGCGTCCTCGTCACTGCCTGCCCACAGTGGCCAAACTGGCACAAAAGTGGAAGCGTTGATAGTCATTTAATCGTACTTTGCAAACTATTCTTTCTCTCAGTGATGAGACAGTGTCGAAGTTGGGTTGGTAAATTTTCCTTCCATCATCCTCGCTTCGCTCATTCCGTGTCCCCATTTTGTCATTCTTCCTTGCGCCAATGTCCCTATTCCGCGCTCCCGTCCGGGTGGGCGGGCAGGAAAAGTTTTATCAATATCGTCAGGACAGCGAAGATTCTCCACGGTGTCTAGCTTCCCGCAGATCTCGGAGCGCCTTTGACCTCTCGCAACCTTTCGATTTTCACGGTTGACCTCGACCCTCCCTCCAGTTTGCTCCCTTTTTATTTCCCTTGCGACCGCGTTATCGACCTTGTGTTACCGGGAACCTTCGATGAATGCATTCGCACTCCTCGTCTATTCGAGTACTATCGTCAAAGGCTTACGCCGGGACGGAAGTTGTGCCGGTGGTAAAAGCAAGTTCACGTGCCCCGGAACGTGACCTCGGCGCCCCGAAACAACCCCCACATTGACGTAAAACCCACCTTACGCCTCCTCGTCGCGATTACATCGCCGTGTTAATACAGAACCTTTGTTCTTGCAGGGGGAATCCAGTAACCCGATAAGTACCTTATCCGCACTATTGACAATACGAGTCATCCCTTCTGTTACGAGTAGCACATTCAACATGAAAAAAACAATTTCCAATAAATGTGTCATGTGCAATTATGAAACAAAGATTTTTTTTACGCATTGTTCCATACCTTAGTATTAGCGTGGCCGCTTCTAGACCTAAGCATCGAGAGGTCGAGTATTCGATTTCCGGTTTCGTAGTCTGGCCGAGAATAAAAATATGGGCGGGATGAAGCTCGAAATATATACATCGGTCACTCGCGGGTGGTAACTCTGAGTGTGAGTGTTGGATGTATATAGCTGTAGTCCATGTTTACATTCTCGTTGAAACACGACGAAACTTCGACGCCGGCAATCAAATCTGAGACGGGTTGCATCAGCATGAGATTCCCAATGCCCATGGCAGGAATGTCATGGCAAAAATGCGAGACAGAGAGGGAAAGGCGGATGGGGCATCGTAGTATATTTAGCCTTACCTCTCTAAATGGGCTCTGAGGAGGCTGACTATGATCCCTAGTATGGCTACCGGTAAGCATGGTGGGGGACACAGGACTCACCAAAGACACCCTGAGCAATCGGTAATCCTGAGAAAAGTGCCAAGTCGCAGAAGTCGGTGTACCAGACTAGACGCTCCGCAATAGCTATTCCTAGCCAGAGCTTACAAGCTACCGTGCTGATATGCCTACATGGCACCGGGGTATGGTGTGTCGTAACGCGTCCTTCTAGGAAACCAGGCGGTATTCTGGAATACTTAGGCTTACCTCCTTAAATGGGGCTCTGAGGAGGCTGACTACGATCCCTAGCATGGCTACCGGTAAGGATGCTGGCGGACAACGGACTCGCTAACACACTCTACTCACCGGGTAATCCTGAGAAAGGTTCCAAGTTGCCGAACCAGGTGCGAAAGCCAGAAATACATAAAAGGGGGAGCACATCAATAATACCTGTCAGTTGTATTCTGAATCTGAGAAACACAATGTGGACAATTAGGGCTGGGGTACACAATAGGCCCACAGGCCTAAGTGACAGTGGAAAGCAAAGGGACCACAACCCGAAAAACATTATTAATCGGACAGTTGATTATGCCATTTATTTAGTAGAAAAATATATAAATATATGACAGAGCAAAAAGTCCTTTGTCGTGTTGTAAACAATTTTTTTTGCCCGCCTACGCTAAAAAGTCCACATTCCATGCCTGCAACGGGGGCGGAAAGTTGTCGATTCTTAACATGCGGGCCGAAAAGTATCGCAGCGGGCCGAAAAGTAACGCAGCGCGCGGAAAAGTAGCTACAGCGGGCGGAAAAGTAGCTACAGCGGGCCGAAAAGTAGCTACAGCGGGCCGAAAAGTAGCTACAGCGGGCCGAAGAGTAGTCACAGCGGGCCGAAAAGTAGCTACTGCAGCGGACAACTTTCCATCCCCATTGCAGGCATAGAAATGTGGTCACTTTTTAGCATAATCGGGCAAAAAATAGCGTATGCCACTCGGGAGGAAGTGCCTTTTCACCTCGTGCGAATTTTTGCCCTCGCTTCGCTCGGGCATCAAACTTCACACTCGGTGAAAAGACGCACTTTCCTCCCTTGTGGCATAATATACTATACCATCTTTTATAAAGCAACGATATTGTGTGAAACAAAGAATGGTGCACTTTTTACCAAAGTAGAATATTCTTTCACTGCGGGCGATAAAGTAAGTCGTCTGGCATAAAAAACTATGCCTCATGCTTTTAGCCACCGGTTCTTTCGTTTTGTGTCTATTTATCTTGTACAGGTATGAATATACATATCGCGATGCGCCATCGATCCTGCATCGTTTTACATACATATTACATTCGGTTATATATCCGTCAATATAAACCGTACGCTACCGTGACAGGCGAGCGGATATTGCCCGAGCGTCTTGTATCGGCATTCGCGCAGCGGATGCTTTCGTCCCCTTTCGTCGACCGCACCCTTGAATTTCTCCGCCATCGACCAACTCAACGCATTTCGGAAGGTCTGTTACTGGTCCGTACCACCCCCTGCCTCCCTCCCGCAACCTTATGACCTCGGACGACCTTCCGGGAGTTCCCTATGACCTCGCTACTTATCCCGGTGGTTTCTCCCTTTGCTCTGTCTCGTAGTGGTAACTCACTCTCTTCCTCAATTCGCACACACACACACACACACACACACACACACACACACACGGACACATGCAGCCAGCCAACCACCCCTATTTGCCTACGAGGACCCTCGGCAATAATCGTGGCACTCGGTTTCCACGAGAGGCAACGTGAAATCCTGAAACAGCTAGAGTAGCGGTGGTTGGCGCCCCAGACCGTTTCGGCCTGCGGCTATTCAGCCGCATACTCTCGTAGTGTTTTATACATTTGCATACTTTGACCCCCTCAAAGTTCCGGGAAATAAGAGATTTTTTTTTTCACCGCAGTTACGAGAATTTGGGGTAAAAATCTTTTTTTTTTTCCTTTTTCGTGAGGCTGATGTCAGGTTTTAAGTAAATTGCCCTACTGCACTTGTTATTATTAAATTGTGCAAGGATGCAGAGGATTTTTTTTTTTATTTTGTACATACGAATTATTTCGACGCTTCATGTATATCGAAGTTCCTAATCATCATCCTCCGAAGTCTAAGCTTCCAGCGTCGGTTTAGCGAGTTCACCGTCTGAATGTCAATTAGAATGGCACGTGGATGGACTCTCGCGGTGAAGCTGGCCGGCATTAACCGAGGTCGCCATTAGCTGCAACGTCGGAAGAGTCTCAATGATAACAACTAAGAAACTACAATAACCCGTTCAATTTCAAGGAGCGGCACGGGGAGGTTTGCCAGCATCCCGATGTGCACCCCTCACCTAGCTCGCCTCTTCCGCCTCGGTGCGTTAAGCGGTGGAGTATCTACGAGCTCCCAAGTCGGTTCGAAACTCAGCGGACTCCCCTCGGGGGAGTCGCATCTCGACCGCGTTCCTCAAACTCGAAGAGCTCGTGTTATTAAATCCTCGAAGTGTTGTAACATTGATGTGTACATAATATACATGTATATCTCGAGGTGTAAAGTGTGCGAAGGTAAGACCGCCAAGGTTCTTCAAAGTTTTCTTCAACAAGCTGGAATATTAATATCTCGCATCTAGTTGGAGCGAACGGCGGGAGGGGGGAAAAAAGTCGTATTAAAAGAAGATGCTTCGAGCCCGAGAGTGGCCAAGTCGACGGGACAAAAAAATCGACAACGTTTGAAGAAGAAAAAAAAATTTTACAAAGAAAAGAAAGTTACTCGGGTGAACGATTCCTCGAGGTGGGGATGATGAGAACCGCGACGTCGGTCTGTGCCCTTTTCCTTTCTGATTACCGAGCTTTAGTCTCGCGCGAAACTTACAATTAAATTCGTCTTTCACCCTCGAATACCAACCCGTTCCTCGTTCTCTCTCTCTCTCTCTCTCTCTCTCTCTCTCTCTCTCTCTCTCTCTCTCTCTCTCTCTCTCTCTCTCTCTCTCTCTCTCTCTCTCTCTCTCTCTCTCTCTCTCTCTCTCTCTCTCTCTCTCTCTCTCTCTCTCTCTCTCTCTTTCTCTCTCATTCGTCTCTCTCGACGCTGTTCCTCTGTTCCGGGTTTCCTCCATCAATTACGTCGGGCTACCACCACATCGACCAGCGTCGTGCCAGGATGCGCCTCGACATTTATCGCCTACCGGATCGATAACACTTTCGAGAGGAAACCCGTGTGAGATAGTACGTGAGAGATGAGTGGAGGAGGAATAAGCAAACAATCACTCGAGCTTTCGGCAATTTCCGATAATTAACATCTGCTGTTGCTGTTGCCGTTGCCGTTGCCGTTGCCGTTGCCGTTGCCGCTGCCGCTGCCGCTGCCGCTGCCGCTGCCGCTGCCGTTGCCGTTGCCGTTGCCGTTGCCGTTGCCGTTGCCATTGGCAACTTTGGTGGGCGGTAAATTTGCCGCCCACCAAATGAAATTTAATCCACGAAGAAGAACCCGAGAGCACATGTGCTTCGAACTATATAGTTCCGAGGTAAGTCTTTGACATCCCGGTCCAGAGACCGACGAACTTTTCAAACGTCTCTCTGTGATTTCCCCGAGGTCTTTGAACTGCTCGGGAATACCATATATGGATACATCCGCGTTGCTGGCGGCAACGTACCAAGTCTCCATCGCCAATTTACCTATCTGTGCATATTCGTCTTTATCACCGCTCGCAGCTTCAAAATTTTTTTTCTCTTTCTCACGCTCCCCTCAATGGCTTCGAGATTTTGAATAGTTTGTTATCATCCTGTCCGACCGTGCGAGAACGTTGCGCATTGCTTTGAGCGAATAACCCATTCAACCCGACCAAACCTCGCAGCGTTCGTCGACCCGGGTGGACCAGCTTGTATTACACACGTCGACCCGCGATACCCGCCGATTCGGCGAGCAGACGACGTAAAAGCCACGGTAAAAATTGAAGAGGCCGCCGCGCGTGAACACCTACCCTGGCGTCGAATGCCCGAGGGCATCGACGATGCGAATCGGCTCGGAACCCGACGAATAAAAACGTCGCCCGATACGCCGAGTCGTAAGATTCGAATTCCTACGTTATAAGACCGGGAAACGTGTTGCTGCAAAAGCTGCCGGGTAAAAAGGTGGATGGATATACGCGACACTTTGAGTTCTTCATCCCCTCGATATCGTCTCTCCCAAACGCTTCCGATTCAATAATAAAGAAGATGTAAAATTTTTTCCGATTCCTCATACGTGCGAGAATTCCGTTTATCCCCGACACGATGTACTTACGATATTGGAGTGATTTCCATATCTCTGTCGCTTATAGAACAGATATAAACGGCACAGATGCGCGCTCAGAGGCGCCGGACGTGATTTTGATCCATCTCGAATATTCTCAATAGGAAATGATTTTTATTTTGTCTTATTAAAAAAGTAAATAAATATATTGCCAATTAGCCATCGACCCAAGTCCTTGAGCCACTAGTCTTATTATTATTTTCTCATTATCTGATACTCCTCACATGAATATGTGAGGAGCATCAGATAATATCAGATAATGTACGTCCTCATAGAAGAGCAGTGCTGGTGCATTTCTCAGGACCCTTTGAGTGACTCGATGGCTAATCAGGCTAAGGAGCATAATAATAAAATTGAAACTAAGAAGAACATAACATAGTATATAAAGAGAAAAAAGAAACATCAACAAAAACCGCGCAGATTATGAATTTGCATGCACAACAAAGTATTAAATTTTTTTTACGAACGAGACCGAAGTTTTTGAATTTAGCGTTGACGATTTCGAATGCACGCGTTTGCTCGCCAAACGATTACACGACGCGGGTTTCTTTTGGGCGTTAAACGCCCCGTCGACGGTAGCTGGTCGGCATCAAGCAGGTCGGGTATACAAACGAGAGCGTAATGACGAGCTTGTCTATGGCCGGAGGCTGCGTCGTTAACCAAGTAATTGGAAATTACAACACCACTGGCGTTTAATTATAGAGTACACGGTACGCCGACCGACATATTACTCTCCACGTGCGGGCTACCCCCATCGGATAGATGTGACGTAAGACGAGTTCGTTACCCGTCATAACGACTTATATATATGGGGCATTCCATACCGATTCAACCTACATCGGACTCTCGACCTCTTCAATTCGGTTGACAGTTTATTATAATATTGTTCTAAATCTAAAAAACACTCCAAATTTTTTTTAATTTTATTATTTTAATTTGCATTAATTACAATTTTTCAAAGTGAACATTTAGAAGCAAACGTTTCACCATTCTGGGTTTAGGCTTGAAAATTTTCATATTTAATACAGGATTTTTCAGAATTTTTAATTCCGGCTAAAAATATGTTCACTTTGAAAAATTGTAATTAATGCAAATAAAAAAAAATGTTTGATTTTTAGAGTTAGAACAATATTATAAAAAATTACCAACCGAATTGAAGAGGTCGAGGGTCCGACGTAGGTCGAATCGGTATGGAATGCCCCATATCTATTTTGGTCGTCAACCACCGAGTTCTTGGGAAACGCAATGAGACTCCTTGGGATCTGATAAGGTCGACTCGGAGATTGCGGACACTCGTGAATTAATTTGACAACTATGGAGATCGATTAGCTTGAAAAAGAATTCGATACGCGGAACTAATCCACACATTCTGATTAGGACAATAATGAAAAAAAAAAAACAAGAACTAGCGCAGGTCCAATCTACTGAGAAACGCTTTTTTATTTAATCGCACAAGTATTACAAGTTTCCATTACTTTCGTAAGAAGATGATCTTTTGGATATAGAGATTCTATAAGATTCTTCGTGGAGGCGACAGCGACAGCGACAGCGACAGCGACAGCGACAGCGACAGCGACAGCGACAGCGACAGCGACAGCGACAGCGACAGCGACAGCGACAGCGACAGCGACAGCGACAGCGACAGCGACAGCGACAGCGACAGCGACAGCGACAGCGACAGCGACAGCGACAGCGACAGCGACAGCGACAGCGACAGCGACAGCGACAGCGACAGCGACAGCGACAGCGACAGCGACAGCGACAGCGACAGCGACAGCGACAGCGACAGCGACAGCGACAGCGACAGCGACAGCGACAGCGACAGCGACAGCGACAGCGACAGCGACAGCGACAGCGACAGCGACAGCGACAGCGACAGCGACAGCGACAGCGACAGCGACAGCGACAGCGACAGCGACAGCGACAGCGTTTGATTTCTTCATCGTCGTTCCACCGAGGAACTCCGTCAGTCGAACTGTTTGTGTGTGTCTATGTGTACGAAAACTCCGCAATCTGAACGTTTCTCGCGGCAATATAATTCCATTGGAGCCCACAAGGGGCCCCGGAGAGCTCTCCTATGATTGTCGGAGGTTGCACACTAGACAGCCTCTCCTCTAACGTTACGTTGCACGTGACGGGAACGTTTGTGTACACGTGTTGGCTTATGGACGTCTTACACGGGGGAAAATGGGTCAAGGACCTCCGATGTACCGCTCGCCCCTCGACAGAAGTCCGTCTTGAGTATCAACGACCACGCATGATGCAGACGCGATGTATCTGTGTCACAAGCGCCACGCTCTGATGACACAGCGACGGCGTTCGGAAAAATACTGCTATGGGATATAAGAAAGTTTCAAACACTTTATTTTCTTCGTGTTTTTTTAAATACATTCTTGACGATCGCGCGAATAATCGAACGGAAAAGTATGGAAGTTCGCGAGGCCGAGGGACTTACAGGGATGATGGGCCATCGCCGAGCCTCGTCGATGCTCCATATACGGGAATGGCCCGGAAGTGTATTGCTCGAAGCGCTTCCACTTTTGTCCGGCTGTAAACGAGAGGATCCTTCGGATATACGAGGCACGCCAGCCCAGTAGCTAAGCCCCGATCGAAGGACGAACAGAGCAAAGAGACAACCCGCAAAATGCCAAGATCCACGCGACGAAGACCTTCCTTTGAATAGGGATGATTCGCTTCCTGGGGAGGCCTTGGATTCAAGGAGCTCTTTTAATCTCGTATCTATCTGCTTCGCGATTTTATTGCACACAAATGAGATGGCATCGGCGATATATCTCGCCTCGAACTTTAGAAAGTAACGTACACTAAAAATAAAACGTATTTAGGAATTAAATTTTTATCGAAGCTTCGGTTGAATCGAGATACCGTCGTGAGGTGATGCAATTTTGAGGATAGGCATGTCTTGCGGGCGATTGGTAAATTAAACAGATATTTGGTGATTTTTTAATTTTTTAATTTTATTTATTTGAATGGTAAACCACGATTGGGATATAGCTTTCAAGACATTGTTGACACGAATCGAATTTCCATTTGCCGGAGGTTTTTTTTCACAAGATAAAATGATAGTAATAAAAAAGACCTTTTTTGCATTGCCTTCGGACCCAATAAAAGTGTGAAAATAGTTCGCGAATACTTCGACGAGTGTAAGATAAAATAAAGTGTAAAATAAAATATAGATTTTAAGAAATTGTTGACACTATTCGAATTTCCATTTGCGAGAGGTTTTTTTTTCTCTGTGATATGGAAATGGGAACGGTATCGTAAATATTTACCAAGCCGCGGCCAAAGTGCGCATGCTGGCTGCGCACAGACTGGGTGAGTGGGACGATGAACGAGCCGCGCGCTTCAGCTGCCTCTGGGCTCTCGTCCGAGGCGGATGCGTCGCCTCGCGTCATCTCGTCCCTGCTCGTACGCTGCTCATTCTTTAATCGAATATTACCTACTAGGTTTTACAAACCAATTTGGAATAAATGTAGCATGATGCTGCACGAAATATTTTGAAAACATTTTAGAAATATTTTCAATCTTTTAAATATTACGAAATATTTCTTAAATATACGGAAATAATATTTTGAAGTATTCTATCGAAATATTCCAACGAAACATTTCTTAAATATTTCAGAAATAATCTTGCAATACATCTGAAATATTTCTGAAACGGTGAAAAAATATGTTGAAAGCGAATATTCGTAGGTGTGGACTGAACTCTTCACGTTTTTAGAACATTTTACAAATATTTTTTCATACAGGCAAAATATTTACTAGATATTGGTATGTTGCCAACATACAAATGTTTTAGAAACATCTTTGCGAAACATTTCTGAAACATTTCAATGTAAGATTTCTGAGCCGAAAAAAAAAGTTCAATATGTAAATAATATTTCTGAAATATTTTTTAATATTTTTAAAAAATTCAGAAGTATTTCCATGCTAGGTGGGTGTTTTACGAGAGATCGTCGTGATCGATCGAACCAGCTGCGTCCATTGATGAATTGCTTGCAATTGGTAATTCAGATAATCGTTTATTGTTTATTATTTATCTAAAGACGCGGTGGCAAGAAACCTTAGAGCATGTGCAATATCGCGGTCGGTAATTAAAACTGTAATCAACTTTTCTCACGTATTTCTGGCATTCACGATCAAAAGAAAATTCCCATCGAAAGCCGTGATGATGTCCACTTTCGATGGAACTTTTCGTTTGATCGTACATACGAGAACCCGTGAGAAGGGGTGATTACAGTTTTTTTTATACCGACTGAACCTGCTATGGACGGGTAGGGAAGTGTTTCATGTCGCTCGCCTACAACAACAGTGTAGCAATTTGTATGGTAATCCCATAAGACTCGTTATTACACTGTTGTTTTAGGGGTGCAATATGGTCTTAAGGGGAAGTGAAACATCCGTGCGAAAGAGATAGTTGCAATTTTCAAATTAACTTTATTCAATGGTGCTAATTTTTTTGAGAAAAAGATGAATTCGGGCCGGATGCGAAATTACCGTGCGCATCTGGCTCGAATCTGCTTTATCCTCCAAAAAATTAACACCCTTGAGAAAAGTTCATTACAGTTTTCATTACCGATCGCGATATTTCACTTCCCCTTAAGGGGCTGCTGGAGCTGTTTTTTTTTCTTTTTTTAACTTGCTTTACCTGATTTACCGACGGACCTAGACAATTTTTCAGTTCCGACTTAGCATTGTTAATATGCTACACATATGCGTCAAATCGTGCAGGATTTCGCCCTCGTATCGAAATGTACGGTTATTTACATTTCTAAGTATCTCATAACTCTTCTTCACGGCTCACTGACATACCGACCGAGCCACACTTATCCCCAAGCCGCACCGGTACCCTCGCGCGAACACTCTCGGTGGAATTCCGCCGATGTCAGTCTCGCGAATGACCCAACTCCCAGGAACCACTTATCCGTTCTTCAAGATGGCCGACAGAGCCCGTTCAATTCCTGACGCGCTCGAACGGCCCATAAGCGTTTCTAGTATATATATATAGTGAGGTGTTTGGCACCCTTTCCCCCCCAAACTGCCCGCTGGGCACAGGAAATAATATTTTTCATGTCTCGTTTTTGTTTCGTCAAATGTATCGCAAGTGAGCACACAATAAAGTTTGAACGTCAGTGCCCGAGCTATCGTATAAGCGGTGGTGAGTTAGGTTCGTGGGTCTACGACCGGCCTGACCTCCGTCCGAGATCCGTTTCACTCTCCGTGTGAATAAATACGTGACTTTTTTTTTCCTCTCGCCGTGTCAATGTGTGAGCAAACTGACAATATTCGTGCGAGTTACATCGAGGATCGTCATTGTCATTGAGGAGAAAAGAAGTCAGCGTTGAATCAACAAAATCCGTCATGATGAAGAGCAGTGCTCTGCCGAAGAAGGAAAACAAAATGCGCATACGTGCTTTTCCGGTGAGTAAAGCTATAAGACTCTCGCCGAGTCGACATATATCGTCATCTTTGTGTATCCCCGCACTGCCGATAGCGGTGGGAATTGTTTTGGCTCTCTCTATCGGTCCCGTTACTCGGGACAAGCTCGCCTTTCGCGCCCCCCCCCCCCCCCCCCCCTGCGTGACCCCTTCAATCTTTTCTTTTTTCTTTTTCGTCGTCCCGACATAGAACATTTTTTTTTTTTTTTTCCCCCGCTGCGCTTGTTGACAACTCGAGTGAACCATCTTGAAAACTGTCATTCATGGAAAAATAATAATAATAATCATCTCGGTGGTGCACAATGATTAGCCACGCATAGATGACGCGTATTTTTTTTTAATCCCTTGTGTAGACTGAAATTGATTTTATTCGTTAAAAAAATATCTCCTTGCCGAGAGCGTTTTGGAATTTCGATCAAAAATATATGCGAAACGTCAGGACAAAAAAATGTCATTTGGAGTAAAAAAAATGTTTCAAAACTACTCGATTTTTGTAGGGATTGCAAATTGTGTTGCAATTGTAGTGAAATTGTAGATTGAATTGCAAACGTAATGAAAATGCAGATTGAATTGCAATTGTAGTGAAGTTGAACATTGTATTGCAAATTGTGATGAAAATCGAGCATTGAATCCGGGGACCAATCAAATCCAAGCAGCTCAGATCGAGCTCGCTCTCCGTCCAATCAGAGTCTGTTGCTATAGCAGCCAAAACATTGCCAGAGCACCGAAGGGAGCGTTCAATTTTTTTTTCTCTTGTCACTCCCCTCCAAACCGACAGTTCTTTGAAGTTGCCCGCAAAAAAATTTTGACTCCAAAAAATGTGACAAATTATTGTTGAGTGATCCGATGCAAGAATAAATAAAATGGCCGAAGGATCTTTGATAAATCTCGAATGCGCACTAAACTCGCCGGTCAAGTCTCGTGCCGATAGTTGTCTTTCCTATCCCGAGGCATCGCCAGTTTTTTATTGAGCGATGTGGCGTCCTTGAACATCTATTTTTTGCATCTCCTTCGGACCCAATAAAAGTGTGAAAAATAATTTCCGAAGAGTTTGACGAGAACAAGATAAAATAATAGTAAAAAAATATCTATTTGTTTTTTTTTTTTTTGCGCTGCCTTCGAACGGAATAAACGTATCAAAAATAATTTGGGAAAAATAATAGTAAAAAGAAAAACACCGAAGCACCATGGAGCTGAATCGACCGGCAGGATATTTTTCGCAGAACGCCTCGTCAGTGGCCGGTGAGATAAGCCCTGCTACAGGGTTATTTCAATCGGGTGGTCCGAAAAACTTCATGATCCCCGAGCCTCTTGTGAGGGTCATCCGACTTATTTACTTCTTCCCAAAATTGAAATAAAAAAAAAATTGTTTCCACTTTTCAACTATTTCATAGCCGTTTATTTGTTTCCGTAGATGACCATGGATGAGAAGTACGTGGAGAACATTTGGGCCCTGTTGAAAAACGCCATCCAGGAGATTCAGAAGAAGAACAATTCGGGTCTGAGCTTCGAAGAGCTGTACCGGAACGCTTACACCATGGTTCTTCACAAGTACGGCGAAAGATTGTACACCGGTCTCAAGGAGGTCGTGACGCAACATCTGGAGAACAAAGTTCGCGAGGACGTTCTTCAGTCGCTTCACAACAATTTTTTACCAACACTGAATCAGGCCTGGAACGATCACACGACCTCCATGGTCATGATAAGAGACATACTGATGTACATGGATCGCGTTTACGTGCAGCAGAACGACGTCGACAACGTTTACAATCTCGGACTTATAATATTCAGAGACCAGGTAAATTTCGTCGTTAATTCCACCTTCCAGCTTTTAAATTCCAACTTTTAAATTTTCACTTTTAAATTTACACTTTTAAATGTTCACTTTTAAATTTACACTTTTAAATTTTCACTTTTAAATTTACACTTTTAAATTTACACTTTTAAATTTCAACCTTTAAATTTCAACTTTCAACCTATTTTTTGCCTTTCTATTGCTGTTTTATTCAACCGATAAATTTTGCGTTGCAGGTCGTCAGATACGGTTGCGTGAGAGATCATCTGCGCGAAACTCTATTGGGCATGGTATCGCGCGAGAGAAGAGGCGAGGTCGTCGATCGCATAGCAATAAAGAACGCGTGTCAGATGTTGATGATGCTGGGGATAAACAGCCGTCTCGTTTACGAGGAGGACTTCGAGAAGCCCTTCTTGCAGCAGAGCGCGGAATTTTACAGGGTACGCGCGAGAGATTCCTCGTCGGAACTTTGAAACAGAGCTGGGCAAATACACAAAGTACTTGACGTACGTACTGAAGCATCAAGTACCGAGCCTGGGCCCAGTACCGAGCACTTGAGCTATTAAGTTCTGCCAGTACTCAATACGTCGGTACTCAAGAACTACCCAGTGCTCGGTACTTCAAGTTCCGGGTACCAATACGCATGTACTTGAATTACCAATAGGTAATTCAAGTACTTGCTACTTAAAAACGTCATTCAAGTACTTGCTACTTCAATACGTAATTCAAGTACTTGCTACTTAAAAACGTCATTCAAGTACTTGCTACTTCAATACGTAATTCAAGTACTTGCTACATTAATAGGTAATTCAAGTACTTGTTGCTTCAATAGTTAATTCAAGTACTTGCTACTTCAATAGGTAATTCTAGTACTTGCTACTTCAATACGTAATTTAAGTACTTAGGCGATTTGCCCAGCTCTGCTTTGAAATAATGCAATTGGAGGCGTTTTTTTTTTTACGATTATTTTTTGTCCGTCGAACGAGCAGATGGAATCGCAAAAGTTCCTCGCGGAGAACAGCGCGTCGGTGTACATAAAAAAGGTCGAGGCGAGAATCTCCGAGGAATCTGAAAGAGCGAAGCACTACTTGGACGAGTCGACGGAGTCTCGAATAGTCGAGGTCGTAGAAGTTGAGCTGATAAAGCTTCACATGAAGACAATAGTCGAGGTACGTAAAGATTCATAGAAATCCTTTTTTTTAGTAACTAATGAAATAAAAATTAATTAGCTAATTCAATTTAATTAAAAAATAATTTCAGTTACTAAGCTAATACGGTATTTTTTTCTTCTTTTAGATGGAAAACAGTGGCGTCGTCCACATGCTCAAAAATTTAAAGACCGAAGATCTCGGCTGCATGTACAAGCTCTTCTCGAGAGTATCGGACGGTTTGCGCACTATCTGCGATTGCGTGTCGCAGTTTCTCCGCGAGCAGGGTCGAGCGATGGTCCAGGAGGAACAAGAATCAACCACGAATGCCGTGCATTTCGTTCAAAATCTTCTCGATCTCAAGGAGCGCTTCGATCATTTTCTACATTATTCCTTCCACAACGACAAACTCTTCAAACAAATGATCGTCTCGGATTTCGAATACTTTCTCAATCTAAATTCAAAAAGCCCGGAGTATCTATCGCTGTTCATAGACGACAAGCTCAAGAAAGGCGTCAAAGGGGTGAGTGTTCGCCTTAACGCCTTCAGAACCATTCTCCACGATACTCGGATCCTTTTTAACGAGGTCCTAGAATTTGCCAAGACGCAACCTTCGAACGATACGAATAACAAATTGATGTGCTCAAAAAAATCTGTAAAAATTGACAGACGTATGTCAAAGTGTTGTTGTTTTTTTTTTTTTATAACGTAGAAGAAAATTTATTACGAACGTCCGTACCGTTCTTGTTCTTAAAAGAAGTCATGGTCCTTTGCTCTCGGCAAAAAGTCCCCCATACTTGAAGGGTTAAGGTAGTCGGAGCGGTACAGTTCCGCCAAACGTGAGTTTCAGAGAAAATTTTGAACACTTCTCGATGGGACAAAAATCTGAAAAAAAATCAACCACATGGAAGGTACTGAAAATATTGATTATTATGCAGAATGAATCTTTTCAGCATTTTCCATACGCTTCATTTTTTCCGATTTTTATCCCATCGAGAAGTGTTCGCAATTCTCTCTCAATTCTCTCTGAACTCACGTGGGCTCGGGCTGTCCGCTAGTACTACCTTAAACAATAATATCTCAAATTTCTTATTTCTCAATTTCCCATCGCAGATGACGGAGCAAGAGATCGAAGGTATCCTCGACAAGACGATGGTGCTCTTCAGATTTCTCCAAGAGAAAGATGTCTTCGAACGGTACTACAAGCAGCATTTGGCCAAGCGTCTGCTGCTGAACAAATCCGTCTCGGACGACAGTGAAAAGAACATGATTATGAAATTGAAGGTGAGTTAAATTAACGGATTGCACGATTGCTGTCCTCGTCGCGATCCGTTCAGAGTCCAATAATGAACTCCATTTCGCCGAAGTATTCCGCAAATAAAACTATCCGAACGATGCGTTCAACAGACGCACGGTGCATTCAACGGCGAGGTGGACGTGCCGGTAGCTAAAAGAAGGATTGGTCGTCGATCGATAGTGCCGGAGCCTGCGTTTCGCCAAATCACCAATCCCACTCCCAAAGAATTCATCTAACCCTCTATAACTCGCTTACCCGATTACCCGCGCCCCCGACAAAGTGAGTGTACGCTCCGTAAACCATGTCGGGAGAAACCAAAGTTCGTTTATCATTAAACGCAGCGCATTAGAGTAGAGTACGCGAGGGTTCTTCGTCATTGGCCTGCCCTGGAGTTCGGCATGGTTTATCGAAGCTGCCACTTGACTTCTGCGAAAATTTCACTTTCGACTCGTCCGGCACAAAGTGCAGCACTTCACGGCACGCGAATCTATGCTCTTTCCTTATCTACACAGAAAAAAATTCGCTTGGGGGCTGTCAAAGAAAAAAATGTTGTTTCAATTGTACTTTCAATTCTTACAATTCCATGTGATATTGAAACAATGAGGGTGACGTGGTGTCGTTTCGATCGCGTATGAAATTGTAAGAATTTAAGGTAGAATTGAAATAACAATTTTTACTTTAGAATTTTACTTTTCATTGATATATTTTTTTTCAGTATACGATGTTTAAAAAAAATAGTACATTATGATACTAAGGCGAAAAAAAATTTCTGACTATTGTGAGTGTGAAGGCGAGTGTTGCAATCATCGCAATTAAGAAAACGTTTTTCGCACGAGTGTCGTATATTGCTGTTCATGAATGCCTGGTTTTTCTGATTTTTTATTTTCCTGGATATCTTGCTCTATGTCTTCACGGGGTTGAAGATACCAAGGAAGACATCCAGCAAGACGCAAGGAAATTCAGGCATTCTTGAACAGCGGTGTACATTTTTTCACAAGGTGTAAAAATGGGATTTTTACGAAGCGTGCGTAAAACTGCCACTTTTGCATCAAGTGCAATAAAAATCTTTTTCAAACTTACACCTTCATTGACTCCAGCTCCTTCGAATAGATATTTGAACGATACATTTATTTGAGACATTGTAAAAAATTGCGAATAATTGTTTATACTTTTATCCCAACAGACTGAATGCGGATGCCAATTCACATCGAAGTTGGAAGGCATGTTCAAAGACATAACGGTCAGCAATACGATTATGGACGAGTTTAAGGAACATGTTTTCGCATCGATGGTAATTAAAAGATTTTTGCGTCGATCCGTCGATCGATTTCTGACGTATGTTTCGTTAATCTGGGTAATTTTTTTTGGCAAAGATGAATGTCAACGGTGTGGATCTCAGCGTGCGAGTACTGACGACTGGTTTCTGGCCGACGCAATCGGCGACTCCAAAGTGCAGCATACCGCTCGCGGCGCGAAATGCCTTCGACACTTTTCGACGTTTCTATCTTGCCAAACACACCGGTCGGCAGTTGACGCTGCAGCCGCAGCTAGGGTCGGCCGATCTGAACGCCGTATTTCACGGCCCGCGAAGAGAGGACGGCGGCGCACCCGGCATGGAAACACCGTCGTCGACGAGTTCCATCAGCAACGGAAGCGCCAGCGCTAGCGGAAGTCTTCTCAGTCAGCGCAGTAGTAATTGTAGCGGAAATGCGAGAAAGCACATTATTCAAGTTTCCACATACCAGATGTGTGTTCTAATGTTGTTCAATAACCGAGACAGACTAACATACGAGGTTTGTTGAAAAAATTCGCTACTGCTTTTTTTATAACGTAGCTACTGAACTGAACACTTTTCAAACGAGTGATAAATTTTCACAATTCTTTATCCAAAATGTTGTGCATTTATCAACAGCAACGGAAATCAACGATACATTAATAAATGTTTGTCGATCCGCAGGAGATTCAAAACGAGACGGACATTCCGGTGAAGGACTTGGTAAGAGCGTTGCAGTCTCTCGCGATGGGCAAGGCTGCACAGAGGGTTTTGCTTAAACATCCGCGCTCAAAAGAAATCGAGCCGTCACACTGCTTCTCCGTTAACGACAGTTTCACGAGCAAATTGCACAGGTACGCTGATCCAGAAACCTATAGCAGTTTTTTTTTTCATCGGAATAAAAAAAAACGTTTACTATAAAGTGTGTGTCGTCGATTGCGTTTCAAGGGTCAAGATTCAGACGGTCGCCGCCAAGGGCGAGTCGGAGCCCGAGAGAAGAGAGACGCGGAATAAGGTCGACGAGGATCGGAAACACGAGATCGAAGCCGCTATCGTCCGAATCATGAAAGCTCGCAAACGCATGGCTGTAATTACATTTTTTTTTTCTTCAATCTTGCAACAACAGAGATTCAGGTAGTCGCGACGCGATAAGATTACTGAGATTTTTTTAAACTTTCCAACAGCACAACATACTCGTGACCGAGGTGACTGAGCAACTGAAGGTCCGTTTTCTACCTTCGCCCGTGATTATCAAGAAGCGTATCGAAGGCTTGATCGAGCGCGAGTACTTGGCCCGAACTCCCGAGGATAGGTGAGAGTCTCATTCATCTCTTATTTTACCTTACGCGCGATAATTTAAAAAAAATGACTTTAATTTTATCTGCAATTTATTTTACAGAAAAGTGTACACGTACGTTGCTTAATCCCGAAAACGAAGTCGGATCTGTACAAACGTGTAAGTCCTTGCTCAATGCTTTCGGTAACTCGATAATTCGAATGGTCTCGAAACTAAGCCGCTAATAGCAGTTTTTACGGGCTGTAACTTGAGGATACTTCACACGTACATTCTTAGCCAAAAGTGAGATTTAGTGGGAATTTCAACACTTGCTAATAGTATAAAAATCTGAAAAAAAATCAACTGTATTAAAGATGGCAAGAACATTAATGTTGCATAATAATGTTAAAAAGCTAACAAGTTGCTAAAAAAATTCAACAAATAATCAATAAACATGTTTTTTTTCTCTTTGCAAATGAATTCATTGATTTTCTAGAAGCCACATGACTTTTTTCAACATTTTCTAACATTTTTGAATTTTCCTTTTTTCAAATTTTTTTTAAGGCCATGACTACGGAATTCTTGACACAATCGCCTCGAAACTTTTTGCGTGTGCTGTGGATACGTGATAAGGAAACATATTCGAAATTGGTGCCTCGACATCGATGATTTCAAATTTTCGAAAAAATAAAAATTTTGAAATATAAAAAGTTCTGAAAAAAAATTCATATGAATTCTGTAAAATCAAGGAATTCGTTAAAAAATAAAAACCAAAAAGTTTTCTATTTTTTTAAACAATTTATATTCTTTAAATAATTTCTTAATACATTTTTGGCATTATTATTATGCAAAATCAAAGGTTTTGACATCGTTAATATGGCTGTTATTTTTTTCTTCAGATTTTAGGCATATCGCGAAGTACTGAAATTTTGATCGAATTAAACTTTTGGTTGGGAGTTTATGCGCGATGGATCATTAAAACAATTGGATTTCGCAGGCCGCATTGGCAAATACTCTTTGTCTCTCTGCTTTCAGAATCTGCCAGGTATGGACCGTAGTAATCCTGGTCCGCGTATAGCGTTACGATAAGTTCTAAGATTAAAAAAAAAAAACAAAAAAAAACAAAACAAACAAAAAAACAAATAAGATATTGTCAGTAAATATTATTATAACAGATTTAAATTATTCCAGACCTATTGACAAAATATATACTTTTTACATGTTATTACCCCCTCCCCCATCCCCCCGATCCCGATAATTCCTTCGTACCGAAACTCGAATCGCTCGGGCATCGATCTTCTCTATTCCGGATAAATTTTACTCGCTGCGAACACACAGAAAGGACTCTTCACGATGAGCACGTCCCAATTTTAATAATATCATTAATTTAGAATAAAAAAACGTGGCGCGATCTTTTCTTGTTGCTCGAGCGATTCAGTGGATTCAACTTTCTGTGCGCGAGCTCCGCACTGAATAATGTACACGTTCGTGCTAGGGAAGTGCATCTCGGAAATAGTTTGAATTATTGTGAAAAAGAAAGAAAAAAAAATTATCTTCTTATCCATATTTGTGTGGAGTCCGAAGAAATGTATGAATAAATGGATTCATATATTCGAGTTCGCTCTGGAAAAAAAGCAAAACCCAAAAACATGAGTGGACACTTTTACGATCTTCTTTATCTTCTTTATTCCTTTTACAACGGCAGAGGGTTGAAGAGGCGCTGTGCGACATTTGCGATCATATAATCGAGTTCGCTCGGGAAAAAAAAGAAAAAAAATCCTAAATCCAAAAACATGAGTGGACATTTTTACAACCTTTTCCTTCATTTTTTCCTTTTATAACGGCAGAGGGTTGAAGAGGCGCTGTTCGATGACAGTTGCGATCATACAATCGAGTTCGTTCAGGAAAAAACAAAATGCAAAATCCAAAAACATGAAATTTTTACGATCTTTTTTATCTTCTTTTTTCCGACGAGTCTCGTGTTCTACTCATAGCTGTTGTGCGCAGTTGCGACTGCGCAGTAAAAAAAATGCATTTGGCGCTATAATCGCCGTCGCTTACCTCCGAAAGAAGGCAAAACTCAAACCCAAAAACATGAGTGGAAACTTTTACGATCTTTTTCTTCTTCTTTTTTTTCTTTTAAGTAACGGCAGAGAGTTGGGCACGCGGAATTCGAAGAGTCTCGTGCTCCTCTCGTGCAGTTGCGACTGTGGAAAAAAATGCAAAGCTCAAACCCAAAAACACGAGCGGAAACTTTTACGATCTGTTTCTTATTTTTTTCCTTTTAGCGGCAAAAAGTTGGGCACGCGGAATTCAACGAGCCTCGTGCTCTCCTCGCGCTGTTGCGACTGTGCGGTAAAAAAAAATGTATTTGGCGTTATAATCGCCGTCGGTTGCCTCTGGAAAAAAAGGCAAAACTCAAACCCAAAAACATGAGCGGAAACTTTTACGATATTTTTCTTCTTTTTTCCTCGCAGCAGCAAAGAGTTAGAGAGGCGGAGTTCGACGAGCCTCGTGCACTCCTCGCAGCTGTTGCGCGCAGTTGCGACTGTGGTAACAAAAAAGTGCGTTCGGCGCTATAGTCGCAGTCGGTTGCCCTCCCCCTTCCCCCCCAGAATCGAAAACTCTCCCACTACAGCCTCCGCTCTCTCTCGAGCTGCACATCGGCAGCCTTCGGGGGGATTTTTCGCACAAACGCCTGTCTCCCGAGTCGAGTCCGGTCGTCGTTTCGTTACTAGTGTGTTATGTGTCTTTCTCGTTGCCTGGCTGCCAGCGTATCGTCCACCCCCACGCTTTATCATCCGGTAAAAAGTTCATGTTACATCAAATATCAAACGGCGTCGAAGATATGTGCGCCGATTAACAAGTACGCGTTTTAGAACATAAGAAACAAAAATAATTGAATAAACCTAACAACTATTTGTCCGCCGGGGCTGGAAGGGGTCGTTGCGGTCGAATATCGAATGACAGTGTCGGTGGTGAGTTTTCGTCGTCGTTCACGGCCCCCTCGATTGTTTCAACCCGATCGAACATTCGCCTTTCAACTACGCAGAGTGAGGAAGAAAAACGAAAGAAAAATCTTATTCCACTTTATTGCTCACATTTTCCAAGATTGTTTTTTTTTTTATACACAACTGCAATTTCACGCCCAACGTCTCGACACTGGGAGCTCAGTGTGCCACGCTGTGGCTGACCGTGCGCACCGTTCGGGCACGATTTTTTTTTTGTTTTTGTTTTCTTAAGGACGAAGAAATTATGTCCAAAATTCCCAGCGACTGATATTAATGTCAACGAATCACGAGATCGTTGCGATGTGTGAGTGACATTTGAAGGCATTTGGCGCACGGGCTTGATTCTTATTTTAACCCCTCGTCGTTGCGTCACCTCGCGTCTTCGAATTGTCTTTCGAGCGTTATGTAGCTGTGCGTATGTGTGTGTATATATGTCAGGCGCGGCTGTCCGAGTTTTTGGACTGTGCGAACTCTCGTGCAAACGTTCCCTCTATTATACGACGCTCTTGACTCGCTTTTATAAATATAGCATTAAAAATTCGAGCTTTTCCGGTAAGTGGGACGACAAAAAACCGAGGTTTTTTTTTTTGCTCTGAAAGTCGCGGCGAACCGGCGTCTCGGAACAACACCGAGGGGTTCTACGCGTTGACACGCTGAAGTTTGTCTGTTATCGATTGTTTTAGGTACGGTCGGGCGAACCGAAAGTTTGCGAGGTGAATTGGGGAATTTGGCATTGCAGTTTTGAGCCCAGTCACACTTTCCGGGAGAGCGTCGGGTTACGTAATTCCACGTGCTCGAAGTTGCTCTGCCAAGGTCTGCCCAGACCGCGTAGCAGACTCGCGACTGTCGGACGATTCGTCATGAGCCTATCGTTTCGCTTGGCGGGGCTTAACGCCGGACCGTTTATCGCGCGGCGGACCTACGCATTGTCATTCTCTTGCCGCTTATGGATGCATCGCACGTACATTCTCAACCAAAAGTTTAACTCGAACAGAATTTCGGTACTTCGCGACATGCCAACAATCTGAAAAATAATCAGCCGTATTTATTATGTCAAAACCTTAGATTTTGCATAATAATAATTCTCAAAAGTTATTGACAAATTGTTAGAAAAATAAATTGTTTAAACAAAAAAATTCAGACAACTCTTTATTTTCTGGTTTTTTAATGAATTCCATGATTTTTTAGAATTCATATGAATTTTTTTAGAATTTGTTTACTTTTAGACTTTTTTTTACTTTTAAAATTATGATTTATGACTTTCAGAATTTTTTTTTTTCGAAAATTTAGAAAATCTATGTAGAGGCACGAGTTTTGGATGTGTTTTAGTGTCACGGTTCTACAGTACGCGCAAAAAGTTTCGAGGCGATTGCGCCAAACGTTCCGTAGTTATGGCCTAAAAAAATGTCAAAAACGGAAAATTAAAAAATGAGAAAACTCAAAAATGCATGCAGCTTCTAGAAAATAAATTAATTCGTTTCAAAAGCGAAAGAAAGGTTTACTGACTATTTGTTGAACAATTTTTTCTTAAGCAATTTGTTAATAACTTTTTGACATTATTATTGGGCAAAGTTAATGTTGTTGGCACCTGTAATAGTTGATTGTTTTTCAGAATTTTATACCATTGGGAAGTTTTCAAATGCTCACTGAATCTCACTTTTGACTGGGAATGTACATGTGAAACATCCTTAATCATTGCGGGAAATTCTATGAATGAGGATGACGTGCGTCTCGATATGCGAATGCAAATCATCTTTTAATTTTATTATACATTTTGTTCTCGTATACATTCTTATATATTGCATTTTCTTATACATTTTATTTTCTTGTACTTTTTATTTTCTTACACATGTTTTACACATTTTGTTTTCTAACGCATATTATTTTCATAGACGTTTTATTTTTTTATACATTGTATTGTAATTATAATTGTAATTTATTGAGGGGAATAACTTCATTACACAGAAATTACAATTGGTGAATCGAAAATACGAGGCATGTAATATTTGAGCGAGAGCCTACGTCAGATAAGTGAAATCTCAGATAACACGGATAACAGGACTACTCCGTGCGTGCGCATTGCTGCTTTATCCGTTTCATCCGAGGTTTCCGTATTATCCGAGCCTACACCTCGGTTAACCCGGAAAATAAAAGAAAGACAAGCCAACGAACAAATTGACCCCATCAACTTAGTACCCAGGTAGCAAAAAGACATCTGGTATGACCAAGTTATCTACATGTTACATATGTCCCCATGCGGATATATGGAACTCATTTAGATCACTTTTTAATAAATAATTTTTGTTGTTCTTCCTGAATAAGGGCTACTCTTAACTATTCCTACTCGTATCTTAGAACCGCTCTACGTTCGTCTGCGTCTTAAACGCTGCGAACGATAGCCCAGTAAAATTATAATTTTATGTTATCAATGGTAGTTTTCCGTGAGGGCATTTTCGAAACAAAAATTCGACCCGCGTGGGAGTTCGTAGTAGATTAGAGCAATTTTTCTTAAAAAAGATTCCAAAGTCGACGCATCGTCGATTTTGTCATCTTTTTTTTTTGTGAAGCGAAAGGTCGTAACCTCGGAGCATGGTGGTATAGCCTTTATTAATCGCAAGGAAAACACTTCCCGCGGTACTTCGATATACATGGCCATGAATGATTCAACAGTCTCAGCTGATGAAAATCGCCTTCGGTTGATCCTGTGACTGCTCGGTCTGTTGGCAGGCGGACATGCTATTTCGCAAACTCTTTCTACACGCATAGCTCGTTATACAATATGTATTAGAATAAGACTCCGATGATCCGTGGTATGCGCAAGCTTGTAAGGGTCTAATCCTAGTCTAATCGTTGTACGTATAGAGTCAGTCAGACCAGTCGTATGTGCCAGTTGCATCAGCAAGCGGGCTGACACGCTTCGTTAAACACGCCCGACGATACTGATAATTTCCCACCTCCCGAGACTATCGAAATTGGCACGAAATTTGTTATATTAATTTTTGTTCAATTTAATTTTTGTTTCAATTTAATTTTCGTTTCAATATAACTTTAGTTTTAATTTTATTTTTGTTCTAGTCTAATTTTCATTTTTATTTAAGGATGCATCACAGATACATTCCGAACCGAAAGTTTAATTCGATAAAAATTTTGGTACTTCGCGATATACCAAAAATCAGCCGCATTAATGATGTCAAGACCTTTGATTTTGCTCAGTAATGCCCACAACTTATCAACAGAGTATTTAAAAAATAAATTGTTAACAAAAATAAGAAAATCTTTTATTTTCACATTTTAAATGATATTTTCTCATAATTTTCTTACATTAAAACATTTTTTTTCTCGAAAATTTGAAAAATCGATGTAGAGGCACGAATTTCGGATATGTTTCCATATCACGATTCCATAGTATGCACAAAAAGTTGCGAGGCGATTGCGCCAACAGTTCCGTAGTTATGGCCTTAAAAAAATTTCAACAACGCAAAATTCAAAAAGGTAAGAGCCATCTGAAAAAAATCATGTGGCTTCTACAAAATAAATGAATAAATACATTTGAAAAGAGAAAAAAAAGGTTTACCGATTATTTGTTGAACAATTTTTTTAAGCAATTTGTTAATAACTTTTTGCCATTATTATTATGCAAAATCAATGTTCTTGGCACCTTTAATGCAGTCGATTTTTTCGTATTTATATAACAATATGAAGTGTTCAAATTCTCACAGAATCTCATTTTTGGCTGGGAATGTATGTGTGAAGCATCCTTAATTTCGTTTTGATTCAATTTTCACTTATTTAATTAACATTTTTATTTATTTATTTTATTTATTTATTTTTTCAGGCCTAGACAAGAAAGACTATTAACCACTAGGACTCAGGATGGCGTCGTTGAGATACCTCGCAGCAGGCGCCAGCGCTGTCGGAGCCGGTGCCCTCTCGTCTTACTTCTTACTTACCGACAATACTGTAAGATTCGTTTTTTTTTTTTTTCAACCTTTTCTGGTCACACATATTTCACCGATCTCGATGGTCACACTGGATCGATTCTACTCGGTCCATTTTTGAACCAGTGTTGCGACCAAACTATCGGTCAGAAAAATCTCAATAAATTACAGAACATCCTTCAAACATTGTAGTTGATGTACGAACATTTTTTTATGAGAAAACAAATGCCAATATATTTTTAAAAAAATTCATAAAGAAGAAAAAAACGGCTAGAATCCCTGGGTGGTTTCTACCCAGGGTGACCACGAAGGGTTAAATACGCGCCTCTAATTTTTTTGTACCTCTGAAACGAAAATATTGAGAACATTAAGATAATGTTTGTCTTCATTGTATTTATTTTCTTATTTATGATTCAGGTGTTCGCTGACAAACAATCTTCAGTAAAACCAGTGAAGAGACCATTGCCTTCGAGAGAGGAGCAAGTGAAAGCTCTGAAATCGCAGGAATATGACATTCTCATTATCGGAGGCGGCGCGACCGGCTCGGGTTGTGCGCTGGACGCCTGCACACGTGGTAAGTGTGGAAAAATTATTTTATCGAAGTAATCTGGTCTCGCCACTCAGGCCGCCGCGATAAGAGTCTGGTTTGATCCAATTCCGATAGCGAGACTCAGTCCTGCTATCGAATTTGTTAATCAAAGTTTATTACCGACTAAACCCTCATCGTGCGAGCTCCCGCTTCCGCTTCCGCTTCCGCCTCTGCTTCCGCAGATAAAAAAGAAATGATTTTGTTTCAGGTCTCAGAACGGCGCTAATAGAGGGGGACGATTTCGCATCGGGTACGTCGTCCCGCAGTACAAAATTGATTCACGGCGGTGTGAGATATCTGCAAAAGGCAATAATGCAAGTGGATGTCGAGCAGTATAAAATGGTGAAGGAGGCGCTGCACGAGCGTGCGTCGATGCTCAACAGCGCTCCCCATCTCGCTCATCCCCTTCCCATAATGCTACCTGTGTACACGTACGTATGTATATTGGGCGCACTCTCCGTGATTGCGTACGAGAACCGCACCTACCGAGGACTTCTGATTTGCACGATGCATTTGCGTTTTTCATTTTCTCCTACTTTCTGTTTCTACGGAACAGGTGGTGGCAGATACCTTACTACTGGTTCGGCATTAAGATGTACGACCTGGTAGCCGGCAGCAAAACCGTGAAATCTTCGTACTACCTCAGCAAAGCCAACGCGCTCGAACTTTTTCCCATGCTCAAGGGAGACAAGTTGACCGGAGCTATTGTTTATTACGATGGTCAGTTTTTGCTTCGCGTAAAATCTACATTCGTAATGTATTTGTATAATATTTCTTCCACTCGCTGCTTTTCTACTTCTTACTGACTATACTGTAAAATTAGCATTAAAACAGTTGTCCTTTCGTGTGAAATCGTACACTGACGACAAACTTCGCTCGCGGGATGCCAAACAATTTTTTTAAGTTCAATTCTACTTTAAATTCTTACAATTCCACATGATGTTGTAACAACAACGACAAGACTCAAGATTATGTGTTATCGTTCCAATCCCGTACGGAGTTGTAGGAATTCAAAGTAGAATCGAAATGACAATTTTTTTTCTTTCAGCCCGCGAACGAATTTTATTTCAGTGATTGATATTTTTTTCATGATTTCAGTGATTGATATTTTATTAATGAACAGCAGTCTACAATGTATATATATATACTTTTTTTTGTATCTCTCACAGGACAGCAAGACGACGCCAGGATGAATTTAGCGATAGCCTTAACGGCTTCTCGACTCGGTGCGACAGTCGCGAATCACGTGACCGTAGTCAATCTACTGAAGGGTCTGGACAGAGTACGTTTCCATCGAAACCCTGCGGAAGCCTCTTTCGCCTTCGCGTCTGCTTAAAGGTAGAATCGCCTTTTTCGGGCCTTTCAGGGGTATTGTCAGGAATTTTTTTCAAATACATTTTTTGTTTTGTTTATTGTAATGAAACTGAGTGCATGTTTTTATCGATATTATTGCATAATGCAGGCATTTTTCTGTCACAATATTGAATCCTTAAGGTGGTGCTAGCTGCGTCGTAGGAATGTTGCTTTACGACCTGGACCACGATTGCGACTGTTCTAATAATCTGAAAAAAAATCCGGGCATATTTGTAATGAGACGACTAGTCTCTATCGTCTAAACTACGGACAATTTTCAAATTTGAAAATTACGATTTGTAGGGAAATAATCGTTTTTACAAAGAGAAATGAAAAATTAGAAAGTTTTCGAAATTGTGGGACCCTTTTGTCAAATAAATAAAACCTTTCGTAATTCAGATGATCGAGACTAGTTTTCTGATTATGTCTGAATTTTCTTTTTCTGATCGTTAGAACAGTCGCAACGGTGGTCGAGGTCGTAAAGCAACGGTCCTACAGCGCAGCTTGCTCCTCCTTAAGGATTCAATATAGTGTGACGAAAAAATGCCTGCATTATGTAATTATTATCAGTAACAAAATTGCGATAATTCATTGCAATAAATTCAAGAATTTTCTTTTAAAAAATTCCTGATAATTCACCTGAAAATGCCCGAAAAAGGGCGACTCTACCCTTAAGGGGATGCTGAACCGTTTTTAACGCTCCGCTTATCTTTTTTACCGACGGAGTTAGACGATTTCTTAATTTCAATTTAGAATAATTAACATGCTACGAATAATTAATATTTTACCGGCTCCAATCACTTGTCACAAGTGAACAGTAAACTCAAACGTAGAATACACTTTACATAGATTTCATTTGTATAATAGATTTTGTGACGATTTTAGCATTTTCGGAAAATTGTATATAATCGGCGGTCACTCTCACTTTACTTATGCAAGTTCCAGAACATTTTGTATCCTACAAAATAGATACGTTTGAAATTTTCAGTGGCCACATTGTTTTTCGCGATAATCTGTAAAACTCGATTTTCTTAACATCTTCGACGTTTTCAACCGAATTCAAGTGCACGCCGAAGCGTTTATGGCTAGTATTACAGACCCGTAAAATTTGAAGCGTACGAATAGCATATCAGTGATGTAAAGTCGATTCTACGAAATCGCTGCGTTCCGTCAGTAAAACATGAAGGTCCAGCAGCCCCTTGAGAGCATATGAAACCCATTCCCTCCCGCCCGTCCCGCGCCCAGTCGGTAACAAAAACTGTACTGAGTGCCCTTTTCAGACCGCAGACCGCTGAGAAAAAAGAAAATTGTCTTTCCCAGCCTATGTCGCTTCTCCAGGCAAACACAATCGTCTTTTTCGTCTCGCGAACTGCGATCTCAAAACGGCATTCAATACAGTTTTCGTTACCTACGGCTCTACTTCACATCACCTTAAGGATCGTCCTAGTTGTTTCAGGATCTAAGTGAATTTAATATGTAAAGGATGGAAAGCGAGTTCTGGTCGGAGCTCATCTCCGCGACGAGCTTACCGGAGAGGAATGGGACGTCAAGGCCAAGGCGATCATCAACGCCACCGGACCGTTCACCGACAGTATACGGAAGATGGACGATCAGAGCGTACCGGAGATCTGTTGTCCCTCGTCGGGAGTCCACATCGTGCTTCCCGGCTACTACAGTCCCGATCAGATGGGTCTTCTCGATCCGGCGACAAGCGACGGACGCGTCATCTTCTTCCTGCCGTGGCAGAAACAAACCATCGCCGGTACGACGGATCTGCCGTGTCAGGTCACCCACAATCCCAGGCCGACCGAGGACGAGATCATGTTCATTCTCCAGGAAGTTAAGAATTACTTGAATCCCGACGTTGAGGTACGCCGCGGCGACGTCCTGTCGGCGTGGAGCGGCATTCGACCACTAGTCTCCGACCCGAACAAACCCAACACTCAGTCGCTCGCTCGCAATCACATCGTACACGTCAGCCCCACGAATCTGGTTACGATCGCCGGAGGAAAGTGGACGACTTACCGGGCGATGGCTCAGGAAGCCGTCGACGCGGCTGTCGACGGTACGTGGGAAGTGACATGACTTCCTGTTTTTTTCTACTGATCTTTTCTCTCGCCATAACTTTGTTACCCTGGTGAAACTATTTCTCTGACAATTTGTCTCAAAAACTCTAAATAGACCGTTTCAGTGATTTTCATCGATTTTCCGAAAATTTTCTCTGATTTTCTCTGCTATGTGTTAAATATGTCTGCCATTTTCTCCGCACAACCTCCAGCAGTCACAATATATCAGAGAAATTCAGAGTATTTTCCGAAAAATTATGGATATCTCTGATTTTTTTCTGAAAAAGTTCGTTATGGGGAAGTGAAATATCGCAGTCGGTAATGAAAACTGTAATGAACTTTTCTCAAGGGTGCTAATTTTTTTGAGCCAAAAAACAAATTCGAGCCGAATGCACACGGTAATTTCGCATCCGGCCCGAATTCATCTTTTTCTCAAAAAAGTTAGCACCATTGAATAAAGTTAATTTGAAAATTGCAACTATCTGTCTCCCCTTAAGGATTTTGCATAGTAATAATGTCAATAAGTGATTAACAAATTACAAAAAAGAAATGTTCAACGCATTAGTAAATCTTTAATCAGTAAACCTTTTTTTGTCTTTTCAAATAAATCTGTTGATTTTCTAGAAGTCTAGAAGATTTTCTAGATTTTCTAGATCGTGTTGCAATTTAACTAATGCAGAATTATCGTTTTGGCAGCGTGCAATCTCGAGGCCCCGTTACCGTCCCAGACTGACGGTATGCTTCTGGAAGGAGCTCACGGCTGGAGTCCGACGATGTACATCAGGCTGGTACAAGATTTTGGACTCGAGTGCGAGGTCGCTCAACACTTGGCCAAGAGTTACGGCGATCGTGCCTTCGCCGTTGCGAAGATGGCATCGCTTACCGGAAAACGGTGGCCCATCATCGGCAAGAAAGTTCATCCGGAGTTCCCGTACATCGACGCGGAGGTTGATCTCTCTTATTCATGCAGATCCAATGTTTTTATTAACAGCTCTTTCCATTAAGGGCATGTGGTACAGACTCGGTCGGTAACAAATCGCCTTCCCTGTTTTCTCCAAAACGATTGATACGACGAGCAAAAGCAAATTAGGTTTTCATTCTTATTTCTAGTGACTACAAAAACCTAATTTGATTTTGTTGAAGCGTCAACCATCACGGAGAAAATAGGGAAAGCGATTTGTTACCATCGGAGCATCGATACGTATCTATCACATGCCCTTAACCGGAGGCTAAACACATATCAGCATGAGAGAGACAGAGTTCAAATGGAAAAGAAAAGTCTCATCCAAAGTCGAGATCATATCCGTCTTCGATGAGACTTTTCTTTTCACCATACATGCGAGAACCCAAGAGAAAAGTTAATTACAGTTTTTGATACCGACTGAGCTCGGAATCAACGGGAAGAAAGGTTTTTTTTCATATATTCTTAATACGATTTTTTCATATTTTTGTAGATCCGTTACGGATGCCGCGAGTACGCTAGAACCGCGATCGACATGATCGCTCGTCGTCTGAGGCTCGCGTTCCTCAACGTACAAGCGGCGAACGAGGCTCTTCCCGGTATCATCGACATAATGGCAGAGGAGCTTCACTGGTCGGCCGAGGAGAAGAAGAAGCAGCACAAGGAGGCCAGCGACTTTTTGGCAAACGAAATGGGACAGATGGTCAATCGGGCATCCCGCGACAAGATTCCCATTAATCTAACGAAAGACGAGATTCAACTGTACATCAAGAGGTTCCAGATTATCGACAAGGATCGCAAGGGATACGTTTCCATCAACGACATTCGACGAGGACTCAAGGTTTGCAACGAAAAAAAAAGAATTTATCGCGTCCTCGACAAAAGTTTATTATTTTTACTTATCTTTGGAGCATAGATTTTTTTTAGACTCGCGAAATTCGTTTTGGGCCTCTCGATGGGCCAATTAATCCATTTTGTTTTTTATTCTCATTAATGTTTAAAACGTAATCCAGGTTCTCGGCATAAAACTTACCGAGAACGAGGTGCACTCGTTACTGAGTGAAATCGATACCGGCTACAACGGACAGCTTGAGCTTCAAGATTATCTGCAGGTAATTCACGTACGACACTAATTAATCTTATGAATTTTTTTTTCTCTGCTTCAAAATAGCTCTTCGGCGACAAGGACGTTCCCGGCGAAGAGCTTCACGAAATTCTTCGTGAAATCGACACTAATATGAATGGTCAGGTCGAGTTGGACGAGTATCTTCAGGTCTGTCGGAGTCACCTATTAGCAAAGTTTCAAAGATCTTTCGTTTTTTTTTCTTTTTCTGAATGAAACAAAAAATAATGCGAAACTGAAAACAAACGTCAAAGTTTCACCCCACTTTATGACTTGATAGCATCTTTTTGTTTCTCGTAGTTCTGCAAGTGCGTTAATAGATCTTTAGTGTGTTTCTTTTCTTTCATTATTAATTTTGCTAATATTACATATCAATCGCCTCGACGACTCCGATAATTTAATGCAGGTGGCTCGAACTTTACACGACACACGTACACACATGCACACACACTCTATTAATACGCCAATGCTTATTTGAGCTACCGTTGAATTTGCAAAAAAAAAAAAAAAAACAGCACACACTGTTTTAGACGACCGTAAAAAAAAATAATAACAAGCTTTTATTTTCAATCGCTCGAGTAAGAACTGCACGCACCGTGCTGCGAATGCGCTTCTGCCGCCTCGGATGCTTCGTCCGACAGTGCTGTCTCGAATGGTCCTTGCTCGTTAAGATGCTCACCGCAACTATCGATTCTAACTCTGTTCTTCTACCCTTGAGTATTCAATCTTTTGCCTAGCATGTTAGTTATCGTAAGTCGCATGTCCCGATTGTTGATAATTTACGAAACAGATCGGTGAAAAATATTTACCAAATTTTTGTTTCTTACTTTATTCGAAAGTCGCAATAAAAAGGTCTTTTATTCGACAATAAATCGTGCTTACACCTTAAGTTTCGCAAACTATCAACAGTTAGGACATTCGTCTCATCATCGAGGGAGTGAAAGGTCCTCTGACAGACCGTCTCGACTGCACCCCAAAAATTTTCCGAACTATTTTTTTTATCGATCCAAAATATTTCGCATTCATAAAATTAATTAAATTTTTTATTTTTTTTCCTCAATTCAGATGATGTCGGCGATCAAGTCCGGTCACGTGGCCTACTCGCGTTTCGCGCGAATGGCAGAGATGGAGGAAGCCCAACACGAGAAGGACGTGCTCAAGAAGAAGATCACCGTGGAGAGATCTGGCGGTGGCCTCTAAAAAAAAAAAGAAAACTCCGTGTTACGCCCCTTGAAGCATCGTTCCCCCGGAGCATCTGCCCCCCCCCCCCCCCCCCCCCGCCCCACATACGCTAATTTAACTTTCATTAAAATCTATTTATTGTAGGCATTAATTTATCGAAACGCGTTGAAAAGAGCGAATCGTTACTGGGCGATCGGACATTTGATCGTGACAAAATTTCGGATAAAGTCGCCCAGTATCGAAAAGTAAGCGCTAATCGTCGAATTCCCGGCTAACGCGACGGCCAAACCCGAATGGACGCTTACGACCCCTCAGCCCCCCCCCCCCCCTGCCCCAGTCACTCGACGCGGGCAACATATTTTCCAGCACATTGAACTCCGATCTGGCAATAACTTTGAGAGTCAATTTAATTTTTACGCTGGCGCGTAAAATTAAAAAAAAAAAATCTGGAGTTACCGATCACGATCGCGAGTCGAAAGAATCGCACGAACCCAATCAATGTTGTGAATCAAAAAGAAACTACATTAATTAATATCTTAAAATAATTGAATGTGTAAATAATCTCATCACCGCCGTTGTTACATCACACGAAAAGAAAAATTCTCTGTACGAATCTATCATCCCGTTCGGTTTTAACTTATTTATTAACAAAGAAAAAAAAGAAGACAAAGAAATGTTAATTATACAACTTATTGTTGAAGCTGAGGACGAGGTGAGAAAAAAAAAAAGCGAGGAGAACGAACAACAAACGCAATATGATATGTATCGTACATATAAAATATACGTGCGTTATCTCTCTTAAAAACCTTCGTTGTTCTGTGTACCATAAGAACCATTCGTCGAGCTACGAACAGGGCAGGTTAAAAAAAACACGATATACAACGAGGTAGGGCAGGTTTTAAAAAAATTGATATACGGCCAACCGCCTACTGCGCATCTCCCGGAGCTTCAATCTCCTCACTCCCAAAAAAAAAAAAAAAACCCAAATTTTTTTTCTTCCCCGCTAAAAGAAAACCTTTCGTCATTGCCGCCAATTTACGACCGCTCGTGCCTACGCCACTGCGCCGACCCTGAGAGGCTTCGCCCTCGGCTTCAGGTACCCACTTGCGTGGATTACGGGGAAACTTTTGGACCTTTCCAGAACTTTCGCCCCCAGAGCTACTTCCCGACCTCCGCCGGTTTCAAGTTCCTCCGCCGACCAAGCAACGACTATAAAAAAAAAAAAGCAAATTGCATTATCGACATCGTAACAAGTTCCGCAGCGCGATCTCCCGAGGATCCTAAGCAAAACGCGTCCAACTCTCCGAATCGAGGCCAGCGGACCTGGCACAGCTGGGCCTGTCTCTAGGGCCTGCATATAGTAAGCAGCAGATGCCGCGCACACATTGCGAGCGAGCCCGAAGCCAAAGTCGACCCTCGAAGGGGCGGTGGCGCGCGGCTCCTCCCCCCTCAGCGATCCGCGCACAGGCGGTTTTCCCGGTTCCTCGGTGATAGCGAGACAGTTTCGCCGTGTACCCTCCTCGACCCAAAACTTTTGGCGGGTGTTGCGTGCACGCTCGCGCGGTTCTCCCCGCGTCTCCCAAAAGCCCTCGGCCCGGTGCGCGCAAGCGAGGCACGGTGGAGCGTGTGGTCCTTGCCACCGAGCGACATAAGGGAGGGGAAGAGAGGGTGCCCGCGGTTCCCCGGCTATAACAGGGTGGGCGTCCAGCAGCCCCCGCGTACGCCCCTGCCTAACCGAGGCCGGACCGTAGCGATAGACCCGCGACCAATGGAAGTACACCGAGCGAGGTAAAATCGAGTGAACGGGAACTCGGGGAACGGCAGTGGCGTCGCGCGCACCGCCCCACTACGCCGTCAGTTGGCTGCGAGCTCAATTCCAACGGCACGCCGTTACGAGGCCGCTCTCTCTCCCCGTGCTCGTTCCCTCGCGGCATCGCGCGTCCCTTGTGCGTTATATATCCACGCCACGGGTGAAAAGAGCGGGTTTCAGGCGGACCTTGAAGAGCCCCCCGTCCGAGCTACGCCGAGGAGAATATCGTGCACGCCTCGCGCACGGACGCGCCTCTCGCACACTCCTCTCTCTCCCTGTATCAAACCGTTCGAAGTTTTGCGATTTTGCGACACACACGGACACACGCGCGAGACAGCGGGGAAAATTCGCTCTGTAAGACTGTGCGGGACTGTCTCGAGCCCGCGCTTTCGGCCAAACTGGGCGTGTTGCCTTTGGGCATTCGGCTGTGGGACCTTTGGTCGCGGCACGAGCGCGACGGCTTTCCCGTAAAACGAGGCTCCTGAAAGTGTGTGACTGCTGTATATACATATAGACGAACGTAGGAAAACCGTGCTCGAGCAAAAGTGCATCCCTCCGTTAGAGCGTCGAGGCGTCGACCGTGTGCAACGCTCTCGACGGTCCTCTCGTGGAAGGCGCAAACTGCGGAGTGGGGGAAGGCGTCGACATGGACGAAGCGGTGAGTGCGTCAGTGTGAAGCCACGGGCCGTGCGAGCGAACGATCCGTCGCGAGGTTTTTACGCTTTACATACGTATATAGCGTGTACATACGAAAGATACATACGTCTATACATATATACGTGTTGATGCCTTACGGAGAGACGAAATATCGCGTGTATACAATATTATCGATCGAGCAAAACCGAAGGACAGTGCGAGAGCGTAGTTACGTACACAGTTGCTAACCCGCAACATCGAAGGTACAAAGTGTGTTGGAAGAGAACGCGGGTTTAGTGCGCGGGCGCCGTAGGTTTTTTTTTCTTTTCTTTTCTTTTTTTTTTCGCGTGTACAGTATAATACCAGCTCGAAGTAACACACTCTCGGGTGCGTGAGGCGTCCTTGTTTCGAGTTCTCTCCGTAACATTCGCACGGGGAAGCGAGTGGTGACCGTGGCGGGCTTCGGAGACGGCTTATTTACACACTCTCGTTACTTTCGGTCACGCTCGAACGATGCTGCCGCGCTGTTTGTTAACATTCGCTCTCGGGTCAGAGCGAGCCGCGGCGAGGGACGTCGAGGTATCGGGAATGTCGTAGAGTCGAGTGCGGTGGGTGCGCGCACGAGAAACGAACAACGAACTAACGAAACTTAAGACATAACATAATATATATATATGTATACGGTGGAAAAAAAAGGACCAAGAGAAAATAAATAAAAGTAAACTGTAGTGCGACGCAGCGTGGGCTATGGCAGCGCCGAAGATCGAGACAGAAACTCAGGTAATGTAAAAAATAAGAAAGGGCGTCGTGCGAGGCGTGTTTGGGCGATAAGTGAAGCGTGTTTTTTTTTTTTTTTTGGGGTTATATCGGCAAGACCGGTCGGGAGAGGTTTTGGTTTCTCGGCGGGCCCCACGAGGTGCAAGGGTTGAGATAGATAAAACGGAGGGAGAGAAAGAGAAGAGAGCACGTGTCGATTCGCGCGTTAGGTGGAGTCTCCGAGGCACGAAAGTGGGTGGAGGCTGAACCCCGCGAACGAACGAACGAGGGAACCTGTGTGTTCCGTTCGTGAGCTCTATATAGCTCGGGGGGGCCGCGTGAGCCACGAGTGGGCGGGTGTGGCGGAGGTTCTATCCGCGAAACCCTCTCTGGGTCGGGAGTTGTGTTCGTGCGCTCGTAGAGTCGATGCGAATTAGAGAAGGTGTGGGTGTGTGTGTCGGTGCGCGCATCGCGAGAGCGAAACTGCACACCGAGGCGTCTCGCGGAGTAGCGCGTACGGAACGAAGCGCGAGGCGCGGGTTGTAGCGTTCCGCGGGTGGGGCACCGCGGTGCAGGGGCGTAGAGAGGCGGTACTCGTGGCGGGTCCTCGAGGCCGGGCCTTTGTCTCCCGCGCCGAGCATCGCCTTTCGCACGTGTACCTCGCGACGCTTCTCGCCCGACTGTGTGTGTGTGTGTGGTCACCAAAAATTGTTTTGTTTTGTTTTTTTTTTACTTTTGGGGGCTCGGGGAAATTCATTATAAGTGTTTTGTTTCGAAGGATTGGAGAATCCTTGCGGAGAGTGCGAGATGTAACGTGGGGGAGATTTGAGGCAAAGGTACCAATGCTCGGACGCTTAAGAGAATTCGAAAAAATTCCGGCAGTTATCAATCTGTCGGGGACAAATTTTTTTGTGGAAATTTAACCGAGAGTAATGTCGAGCTGATAGTTTCTAGTTTCCAAAACGCATCGATTAATTACTGAGATTTAAGATTTTTCTCAACTTAAATATTTTTAATGTTCAAATTGGTAGTTTTCAATTTGAATATACCTTTTTTTAATTACGGAAGGAAATCACAGGTCCAAACGCTCCAGTCTAAGGACGCGGTGTTTCGGAACGTCCCTAAATTCGGATACTGCGTCTTCCGATGTTTGTAACTATCATAGATTTTGAGAACTCTGACGTACGAACTAGTTCGTCAATAAATGGCAGAGATTCTTTTAGTTAATACTATAAGAATTTCTTTGATATTTCATTGCGTCAATGAATAAATTACGTAGAAAGCTGGCTAACCTAACTTCTTCGAACTGTCCGATTATTGGGTCGCGTGTGTACATAGTATCAACACTCGAGCCAATTTCCGGACACTGTATCGTCGGTTTTTTAATAAAAAATGCAACAATAGAAAATACTTCGGGCTTAAACTTTGTATAACTTGTTTCTGCGCGTCGAATAATGTTTGTAAATACGATTGCAAGTGTTCAATTAGATTTATAAATTTTATTTTATTAAATTTATTGACGGAGCAACGCCTTTACACAGAATTCATAAGTTGTGAACCGAAAACGAGAGGCACGTAAAATTGTAATATATACACTACATAATACATTGCAAGAATCGCTAAATAATCTATTAAAAAAATACTACATAATACATAATACAGACAAACATTTCTTGCAAAAAAAAACAATATCAAATATATATAAATATGAACGAAAGAAAATACTATACTTAAAATTTGGAATACAAGAAAATCTGACAATTGGGAAGTGTTCGAGCGTTGTTACTGTTACCTCGCAAAACTATTGGAATGATCAGGCAAATTCACAATGCAGTCTCTCGGTATCATTGTTATTACTATTCTTATTTATTTACAAAAAATAATTTTTCACTTTTTACATTTGCTTCTATATATTGCTCTTCACGTAAAAATATATAAATCAATTTTATTTTTAAATATATTCGGAGACTCTGCTTTGATCGCATCTTGCATCACGGAGTAAAAAATTTGAGTCGAGCTGAGCCAAAGCGCCGTGTCGATTGTATACATTATATTTTATTTATTTTTATTATCGCAAAGAGAAGTGCTATGAAGCGTGTGTTTTCTCGGAATGAAAACTGTGGAATCCGAGATTTCTAGCCCACTATCGTGCACTCTTCGCAGCAAAGTTGTCGATGCCATTTGAGTGCGATTTGAGAGTTCCCCAGCGGACTCCGCCACTATGGAGCAAAGCGCGAATGCCGGAGACGGCTCGCAGGTGAGACAGAGTGAAGGCGCATTAATTTGATTTTTTTTTTTGTAATTGGCAATTTATTGGACGCAAAAACTACTCTACACAGAAATCGCACGTGGCGAATTGAAAACGCGAGACATGGAATATTTGAACGCATACATAAGACGTAAGACTTTTTCGAGAAAAAAATGCGATAAAATATATATTATCCATAGAATAAAGAAAGTCCAAGAGACAAATGTAGACGATTTTACCTGACTATGCGTAAAGTGGATCTCACTACAGAAAAAGAGCTACGCTACTCTTTTCCTATTCGTAGGTCAGAACCACTGCGTTCGCCTGTGTGACGAACACTTTGAACAACAACCTGGTAAAGTTTAGCATTTCACATTCGCTCCCAAAACTAGCAATTTGTGAGGTTGTTGAGTTGTTTGCTAGGTTTGTGCTATTTGGACTTGCGTAAATAAAACCATGACATAGCGGACCATGCATTTTTCTCAAGGAACTCTCGACGCAATAACGTTCAGCAGCGCAGATGATTTTATGATGCCTTTTAGCACTTTACGAATAAAATTTCTGATAGAAATTATTTTTTTGATTAATTTTTTTAGATTTAAGTTATTTTTTGAGATCTTTAAATGAGATACTTTTGAGACCCTATAATAGACCTAAAAACGTGTATTTATTAATGTAAAGGGGCTGGTCTTGTAATAAATAAATAAATAAATCAAATTAATTGATTACCATTTTAATTATAAAAATTTCTGCGGTCATTAAAATTGTTTGTTCGTTGGCTAAAGCGTGAATTTTTCTTTTGCAGGAAGAGATCGATGAACACAACGAACAGTTGCAGAGTCAGGTCCAACAAGTTCAGCAAGAGGTGCACGAGCAGCAGCAACAGCAACAGCAGCAACAGCAGCAGCAGCAACAATTGCAATTGGAGCAGCAGCAAATTCAGCCGCAGATTCGATTCGTAAGCGCCAATGTATTGCAACAGTTACAAGCTCAGCAGCAGCAGCAGCAACAGCAGCAACAGCAGCAGCAGCAACACCAGCAAGATGTCCAGCAACAGCAGATTCATCAACACCAACAGCCCCAAGTCATCACTCTGCAGCAGCTGCAAAATTTCATGCCGCTGCAGGCTGCGCAGCAGCAACAGCAGCAGCACGAGCAACAAAGAACGCAGACTATTTCCGTTCAGGCTCTGCAGCAACAATTTCTCCAGGTATTATTATTGTTACATTTCTCCCTCCGATCGGATTGTTATTACTTTTAATCCTGATTCGAAATGATGTTCCGTCAACTATTGTTCAATTAATTCCATATCACTCGACGCAGTAAGATTAGAAACACTTTTTACTGTTTGTCTGGAATTATGGACAGTGGAAGGGTCGATAAACTCATTGTTTTTAGGTAACTAAATCATTTCTCGTAAACGTGATCGATTCATTAACGCCGAACTTTTGTCTCAGGGCGCCCAGCTGATCAGCACACAGGCGCAGGCGGCGCTACAACAGCAGCATCAGCAGCAACAGCAACAACAGCAGCAACAACAGCAACAGGTGGTGCAGCAAACTCAGCAGCAGCAGCAGGCGCAGCAACAGACCCAACAGCAGCAGCAGCCCCAACAGCAGCAGCTCAGCTACAGCGTCATACCGCAGATGCAGACGGTCAACATCGACGGTCAGGAAGCCCTTTTTATTCCGTCGTCGGCGATGTCCGCAACAGGTGCCCACCACCAGGGCCAGCCGTCGATGCAGTTCACCACTGCCGGCGGCCAGCAAGTTCATCTCGCTAACGGTCAAACGATAATAACGCCGCATCCGGTCAGTCTGATAAGGGCACCCCATGTATTCCCTACGTCGATCATTCAGAATCTCGGTGGTCAAACCGTTCAACTGCCCACAGGTACAGTCCCATCTCACTTTTGCGCTTTCGACTCCAATCGCATCGTCCCTCGCTTATTTTTATTTTTATTTTCGCATGTACGTAAAATCATACTGTCCGTTCCTGTGAAGGGTGCGCAGAAAGGCATTTTTTCGCATCGCGTGCGAGAAAAATACTGCGCATGCGTACAAACGCAGTATGGTTTTCTTTCCGCACTAGTGCGGGAAAGTGCTTTTCTGCGCACACTTTCCAAAAACGAAAAGTGTGATTTTCGTGAATTTTTTGGGAAAAATTATGTGTTGGCATGGGACTAGAAAAGAGAGTCTTGACGCGTGTGAATTTCACACTCGTCAAGAATTGCCTTTCTACGCCCTTGCCATACAATTAACTATTTACTTTTATTTTCATTTCCTTTTTCATTTTCATTCACCTTGCCTCGATCACTTCCTCGATAGCATTAGCTTTACTAACTCGTAATCGCCCTCACACGCTTTCATCGATTAACCACTGCCTTCTTCGCCTTGAAATAACGACCGGGCAGATTCCAAGGCTACCCTCGATATTTCAGGTCAGAGCGTTCAGGTCAGACCGCTGCAATTTCCGATGCAGCACGTTCAGCAGACTGTGCCCGTGCAAGTGCCGGTCAACGCCGGCAACGGGCAGACCGTCTATCAGACAGTGCATTTTCCCATTCAAGCCTTATCCAGTGTCTTCAATATGGGTAATACGCAAATGATACCGCAGATAACGCAGGTGAGTCTCGCAAAAGTTCCCGTTAATCGTATTAACCGCCATCGATCGTTTCTTTGCGAAGATCAAAATGTGCCACATTCGGTTAATGTTTATTCGAGTGTCCATTATTATAATTATTTTTTAATGCGCCAATGGACTTCGCTTGTGGAAATGGGCGTCGACTTTGTGATCAGTCATTTTTTTTTTGTCAACTGACTGTCACGTGACCGTCAATTAAACGATCCGGAAATGACCGCACTGTGTCAACAGCGACATTAACTCTAAAAACCTCAACGGTTCCAACTTCGAAATTAACAAAGTACCAATCTCGTTTATCAGAAACAAAATTTGGGATTTAAAAAAAAAGACAGTCAAATCCCAACTAGCTGTTTTTCGCCATTTTTACTATATCTGTGACCCCGAGTAAAAATTACGGTCACGACACAACAAACGTTTTCTGGTATCAAAAAAGACAATCAATTGGCGGTAATTTTTTGGTCAATCGGCGCTTGCAAAAAAAAAATCGTAACGGCACATATCCAATCGCGTGTGAATAATCGACCGTTCCGTGTGTTTCAGCAAATGCCGCAGATGGCCCAGATAATAACGCCGAACGGTCAGATACAGCAGGTACAAATAGCGAATCTTCCGCAGCTTCAGGGATTGCAGGGTCAGCAAGTTGCTCAGCACGTTGCCCAGCAAGTGGCGCAGCAGCAGGCCCAGCAACAGGTTGCTCAGCAGGTCGCCCAGCAGCAAGCGCAGCAGCAAGTCGTGCACCAAGTTGCAGCGCAGCAGGCGCAACAACAGGTGGTTCAGCAAGTGGCGGCGCAGCAGCAACAGCAGCAAGTTACCGAGGTTCAGATACAGCAGCAGGCTCAGCAAGTCGCGGCCTCGACGCCTACGTCCAGCACAACATGGACGACCAGCGTCGCCGGTCAGGGCAACGTTCAGGTGATCACGAGATCCGCTTACGCCTATTCGCTTACGAACATCTCGTACGAGAGGAGAACAGAGTCACATGAATTTAACGTAAAAATGTAGGTCGTGGGAATCGGACCCCTCGGCAGAGCGGGAAGCGCCGGTGGAACGATCCTGACCACGAAGGACGGTCAGAAGATCGACGTTCAGACACTCTCCGCACTGACGAGGCCTGGCGAGGAAGTCGGCGACATTAAACTCACCAGTATCGACGCGAGTCAATTGGCCAACGGCCAAGTCATACATATCCCGGCGGCGCAGCCTCAGCAGCAAACGATACAGCCCATTACGATCACAGGTAATAAACCAAACGGTTCTCTGATAGGTCCGATTTTTTTTTTAGCTTTCGTCGAACGATCTTTTCTTTTGCTTCCTCATGGAGGAAGCTATGTTTTCGTAAAAAAAAAATCGAGATTTTAGCGTCAGAGTAGTTAAGGGGCTGCTGGACCTTCCTGTTTTACCGACGAAAATAGGCGATTTCTTAGTTTTCACTATTCATCGTTACGATGCGACGCGTATGCTTCAAATCTTGCAGGACTATATTAATAACATAAACGATTCGGCGTGCACCCGAATTTCGGTCCAAATCTTCCGAAAAATAAAGAAAATCGAATATTATAAACTGTCGCGGAAACCAACATGGCCGCTGAAATATTTACAGCATCTGTTCTGTTGGATATAAAAAATTCTAGATCTTGCATACGTCAAAAGCGCGTGCATGCCGATTCTGTGAAGTTCTCCGAATATTCCAAAAAGTTAAATTCTCGGTAAACTTTTTGTTAGTTGTCAGTTTTTGAAACCGTAAAACACGAGGTAGTCATGCGCAAATCACCTTGCACTCTTTTTTTACATTCTCATTACGATTTATGTGAAGAGAGAAAGTATCGTAATCTCAAAAAAAACTTGATCGTGTTAATCAGGCGCTCAAGGCCAGCAGCTGACACTCATCCCCGCTTCCGCCCTGGCAAATTTGACGAGTCAGCAAGGGGGCATGATGAGAGGAATCAACGTTGGCAACGGTGGAATAATGCAACTGCAGCCCGCCGGTGGGATGAACACGACGAACGGATTTCTCCAGTCTATCCCCGTCCAAAATATTCCTGGCTTGGGTAACGTCCAGGTTATCCCGGCGAGCGCTCTTCAGCACACCGTTCACAACGTCCCGGCCACGGGAACGGCGAACGCGGGGGCGACGATGGTGACGTCGCCGGCGGTCCACATCGACTCTACGGACCCGACCAAGTGGCAGATACTCCAGACGATACCGTCGAACGGCGGGCTGACCAGCAACACGCCGACGCCTCAGCAACAGCAGCAGCAGCAGCAGCAGCAGCAGCAGGCGGCCCCGGCCGCGCCGTTCGCCAACGACAATCTCGAGGCCGGCACGAAGCAGCATCGTCGAAGGGTCGCTTGCACGTGTCCGAATTGCGGCGACGGCGAGAGAAACAGAGACTTGACGAGAAAACGACAGCACATATGCCACATAGCAGGGTGCAACAAAGTTTACGGAAAGACGAGCCATCTGCGAGCTCATCTCCGATGGCACACAGGCGAGCGACCTTTCGTATGCAGTTGGATATTCTGCGGGAAAAAATTCACAAGGTCCGACGAGCTTCAGCGTCACCGGAGAACGCACACGGGCGAAAAGAAGTTTCAGTGCCCCGAATGCACGAAGAAATTCATGCGATCCGATCATCTGACGAAACACATAAAGACCCATACGAAGATCAGGAGTACGGTAAGTTTCGACGATTAATGTCGTTGACTGTTCGCAGCGAAGCTGGCCAGTACCTGAAGTGCTGGGTACTTGAAGTACACAAGTACTTTGCAGTACTTTGCAGTACTTCAAGTACTTTGCAGTATTTCAAGTACTTTTTTAATACTTCAAATGTTTTTTTTACGATTTGAAGTACCAAGTACAAGTACTTTTTGAGTTCACGCTCGCATTACGCATACTCGATGAGTAGCCTGACATCCTGTTTCTATTAATATATGATTTTTGCCCAACCGTTTTAAGAAGTACAATTTTAAAGGGAATTTATTTCAAAATAGTACATTACGATAGCTGTGCGAAGAAAGTTTGTCAGACGAGTGTTGTCATCACATGAATTAAGAAAACGTTTTTCGCACGAGTATCGTAAAACATTTTATTTCCCGAGGTGTGAAAATGGGAGTTTTACGCACGCAAAGCATAGAATAAAATTTTAATACCTTTTTTTTATGTTTCAGGAAGCCGCTACATCGACGCAAGAAGGCTCGACCGACAGTTCCTCGAGTGACAAAATCATGATAGCTCTCCATAAAGAGGCCGAATCGACGGAAATCGTGATAGCCGACGAACTCGAGCCCATCGAAGGTCCCACGGCGACTCACGTCACGAACGAATGAACGTTTTTGGCGTGATGTTTTTCTTTTTAAAAATGTTTAAAAAAACACGGCAAATCATGGTTGATGTGATTCGATACAGTGAGAATTCTCAATCGTCGAACCTTTGTACAGCAAGATTGAGTATTGATCGAATGATGAAAAAAAAAATAAGGAGCACGTTAGAATTTGCAACTATCAGTGTTCGGAGAATGAAATTTTCTCGGAGAGAGATTTTTTCAGCAATGTCCAATCTATATTTTTATAAGGAAAAAAAACCTATGTATGATTATGTATATAATGTATATGATGTAAAAAGACCCACGAAAGATTTTACAGAAGAAAATTTTACACATATAAACGTTTTTTCAACGTTACAATAAATGTTATTTGTAATTATTTACCTTCAGATGAAGAAAAATAGAGAATTTTTTCTTTCTGAATAACACGAAAATTACGATATGGATAATCATGGCGTCCGGCGGTCCTTGCAGTCCTTGAAGTCCTGGAGCCCTTGAATTTTGCCTGTCCTTGAAAAAGTTCTGGAATATCCTTGAATTTCATTTAATGTCGCCGAATTTTGTTTTCCCCCGAAAATGTGAGCTTGATTCACAATGTATATTACTAGCGACCATCCTAAAAAAATGTGTATCTCAATTTCGCTGAGATACATATGAGGTATACCATACCAAATCGACTTGCATCTGACGCGTCAAATCTTGGATTTGCTCCGCGATTTTTCATATAATTGAACCAACTCTAAAAAGCACTCAGATATTCTCTTCATTTTTTCAGATGGTTTATAATTATTCATTAGTAAAAAAAGAAATTTATTGATTGTCACAATTTTAAAAAGTTGAAAATTGAAATTTTGATATGGCTTCCTCATATAAGTTGGAAATTGAAATTTTCATGTGGCTTTCTCATAAAAGCTGCAAATTGAAATTTTCATATGGCCTTCTCATAATGTTCCTTTATTTGCGAAGCTTCTTCTATGAGGAAGCATTTTCTCTATTGTTGGCCATAATCGACTAATTTTTTCTTCTAATTCTTTTCATTGTTTTTTTACGAAAAAAAGAATCAAAACGTCAGCCCACTCCAGCTCAAGTCGTAAAAGTTATTATATGTGACACATGATTTTTCTGATCTTTTAATTGTGGACATCAATAAATTCCTTTTTTAATTATAAATAATTGTAAACAATCTGAAAAAATATCTGAGTGCTCATGAGAGTTAGTTCAATCATATAAAAAATCGCCGGGCAAATCGAAGATGGAAAGGGTCGATTTGGTATGGAATACCTCAAATATACATTTCGTGCATAGTAAATAGTTTTTTTTACCGATTCCAACAGAAAGGAAAACGGTTATCTAACTAAATGTTATTTCGTACGTCACGCACGATATGCATATTTTAATTTTTTTATAAATGTCCCACCACAACCCGGAAATGTCCTGGAAATCGTTCTCGAATGGCCTTGAATTTTGTACAGACTTTTTACTAGAACACCATGTTAAGGAGAGGGATAATAATCGTGGTCGACAATTCTATGAAAAATAATATTTCATTATATTCAACGTTATTATGCACTGGATACATTGTAATGCGACATGCCAGCATCGCACCATCACGCGTTCATTACAAATGGAATAGTCAGTCTTGTTCCTTCTAAAAAGGATATTCTGTTCCAAGAGTTTTCTTTTTTCGTAAACTTGTCATAGTTAAATAAGGAAAAAAAAAGCCAATTACATAATTGGAAATCTCCGCAGAAACTGGAGATTGACATATGTACAGTACGTCGTTAATTCGTTCTATATATTAATATTTCCAAGGTCTCTTAATTTTTTTTTGTTTTTTTTTTCGTTTTGCGATATAGCTCTATCTTAGGTAAAGGAGACGATACAGAGGTAATCTGTAAAATTTCGTGAGGGAGTTCTTTCCGCAGTCGGCAGGAAGAATAGACGATAATTGAAAAACAGGAAGAAAAAAAAAGAAAACCAATACAGCAAACACACTTTTGCAAACGGAGACTGCGGATCTAAAAATCACGCGTGCATTTTCCGTTGGTTGGGTTGCACGCGTCACAATTGCTTATACGATTGTTGGCTAAGGTAAAAGCGAGCCATCAGATCTCGCTGGGCTCTGTGAATATTTCGCACCAGACGGGACAGTGACTGGAAGCCGGACCGCCCCATCGCCATCCGTGAGGTATTCCCAAGTGGGTGAGCCCCTGTCTCACCACACGAGACACACCGGTGTCGAACAGTTTCTTCGAACCCTTGCCCCAAATTATTTTATCCTTGTACAATGATTTATCGGAATAAACGGCCGTGTTGCATTCGCTTAGTGCCTCGTTGTAACCGTTCGCCGAGTCGTCGGAGAGCGTGAAATCACCGAGAAATATCGTGTTTCTCGTATTGGCGAAACGCTCGATTATTCTGTTGTCGCTCGACTCGTGCATGTGTATGTTTATCAGAGTCAAATCGATTTCGTTTACCTGAAAAAATAAAATACGATCGAAATTATTCCTCGTGCACACACTGTAAAAAAAATTCGTATAAAATTTAAGGATGCTTCACACGTACATTCACAACCAAAAGTGAGATTCAGTGAGAATTTGAACACTTCCTAATGGCATAAAAATCTGAAAAAAATCGACTGTATTTAAAGTGTCAACATCATGAGGTTTTCATAATAATAATGTTAAAAAGTTATTAACAAATTGCTAAAAAAATTGTTCAACAAATAATTAGTAAACCTTCTTTTTTCTCTCTTCAAATAAATTCATTGATTGTCTAGAAGTCACATGTATTTTTTCAGAATTTTCTTTCATTTTTGAATGTTCCGTTTTGGAAATTATTTCAAGGTCATAACTACGTTACGCTTGGCGCAATCGCCTCGAAACTTTCTGTGTGCACTCTAGAATCATGATACTGAAACCTATCCGAAATTCGAACCTCTATATCGATTATTCAAATTTTCGAGAAAAAAAATTTGAAATGATAGAAAATTTTAAAAAGTTAAGGAATTAATTTAAAATGAGAAAATAAAACGTTGCCTGATTTTTTTAAAACAATAATGTTTCCAATCATTTGTTAATAACTTTTTAGCATTATTATTATACAAAATCAAAGGTATTGACATAATACGGCTGATTTTTTACACATTTTTGGCATGCCGCGTACTGAAATTTTGATCGATTTAAACTTTTCGTTGGGAATGTACGTGTGATGCATCCATAATGTACCGGTCTAAAAGTTTTTTCGCAAAAACTTGTATAATAAATTACTTCAGTTTCACTGAAAATTAATGGACTTTTACAGTGAAATTAAAGTAAATTATTAAAATTAAAGTATTTCGAAAGTTTTTAATATTTCGTGTGCTAATTTTTCATCACAATTTTACATGACATTTAATATACCAGTTTATGCGTAAAAACTTCCGATTCGGTTCATTAAATTTCATACGAAATTTTTTTAGTGCAGATCGAAAGAAAACAATAAACAAAAAAGTTTCCTCGTCCGACGCTCACGTGAAAGATCATGGAGGCAAGAACCGGAAGTAAAACCGTCGTGGCCGGTGGTTGTTCTCTGAGCGTGATACACTTGTCTGGATTCGAGTCCCAGAGCACGGCCAGGCCAGCGCCGAGGTGAATAGATCGCCAGGCGCGTTGATTCTCGCGCCAATCTCGCACGCGCTTCAGACTCGGGGCGTTTAATTCTCTCGTCAATTTGTCGAGGGCCTCCTGACTCTTGACCTCTTGGAGAGCCATCAGCGAGAGCCTGGGACAAATTTATCGATACTCAATCATCGAGACGCGATTACTCGATAGCGTCGAGCAGGCGGAAATGTTTGTACGAACCGATTTTCCAAAATAGTTCTACAAACGACTTCCATGACTCCGGGATTGCTGGCTTTGTCGATGTTGAACCCGGTCAAGTTCCATGTCGCGAGCCTTATCGACGATTTGCCGAACGATTCCTCGGCGAATTCCGGCGGCACGCTCGGTCGCGGACTCGCGACGCTCAATAATTCCCATATCTCGTCTTCGGAAATTCCCGCATTCAACTCGGCGCATTTCTTCTCGTCGTCGTTGCGCAGACTGTAACAGAGGCAACTGCATTTGTATCGATAAAAATTTGTTCACTGTCCTCATTCACGTTTCCCTAGCGAAACTGGTACAACGACGGATTCGGAGTTGCATCGTAGTCCCAGTCGAGCAACTACAATGTTTTGAAAAATGATAAATTTAATGTACTGAACTGGAAGTTTTTATGCAAAAACTGGTACATTAAATTTATTATGAAAAATTAATGGACTTTTGAAGTGAAATTAATGTAAATTTGTGGAATTAAAGCACTTTCGTAGTAAAATTAAAGTAAATTATTAAAATTAAAACATTTCTAAAGTATTCAATATATTGTACGTTAATTGTTCATCACGATTGTACATGAAATTTAATGTACAATTGTGATGAAAAATTAACGTTCGGTATATTAAAAACTTTAGAAGAACTTTACTTGTAATAATGTACTTTAATTTTACTACAATAGTATTTTTATTCAAAACACTTACTTTAATTTCTCTCCAAAAACTCCATTAAATTTTCATCACATTTGTACATTAAATTTAAGTTATCAGTTTTTACTGATCTTAAAAACTTCCAGTCCGGTACATTAAATTAAATTTTTTTTTTTTAACAGTGAAGGTTCTCCACGAGTCTAAAGCAAGTCAAAATTTTGCACATTGTGCGTTAGTCCATTCGAAGTCTATCAATGGTCACCTCAGTTCCGTTAGGGAATCCATAAAAAAATGTTGTATCGCCCCGTACATAATCGAAGCAACTAAAATTATTTCGAGCTATAAATACGACGATTCAAAAATAGCGAATAGCGAAACCGGCTCACATTCTCGATGGTGGCTTGTTGCGATGTGATCGAAGAGGCTGTCTCGATGTATTGTTGACTTTCGGAGTGCTGGAAGCCTGAGGTCCGATCCACGGCGACATTGTGCTCCCATTGCTCGGCGTCGGTGTTACGGAACCGTTAGAAATTCCGTTGAGTTTCAGGTACGGCTTTATCACAGCGAGACGATGCTTTCCCATGCCTCGTAGCTTAGCTAATTCGTCCAACGAGCGATAAGGTCCATACTTCAGTCGTCTCTCGACGATCCTCGATGCTAATTCCTACGAACACACACAAATTTTCATCAACAATACGTCTTTTTATCGAGAAGCTCACAGAAAATATATCGTGCACCGAAAATACAATTTCTATTTCATTAATTTTGCTTGCGTACGTGTTGCGAGACAAATTGCTCTCAAATTTTTTTGTTTTGTTTTGTATTCGAATCGGTACGGAAGATAATCAGCCTCGCGGGAGCGGGTGCGGCCCATCTGTGGTTCGCTTGGGTCGAGGATGAAGGAGCCGACTTTGAAATACAAACGAAAAGCGTGAAAAAAGCGTAAATAAATAATAAATCTAAGGACAATCGTTTAAAGTGTTTTGTTTTCTTCTTTTTCCTCGTTTACTTCGATTTCCGAAGAATCGAAGTGAACCGTCTCACCTGATTAACACCCGGGACTGCTTGGAGCGCGAAAACGCTTGCGCCGTTGACGTCGACGACGCTCTCGCTGTTCCCGACGGAATCCATGCTTATGGACGCCCGCGAGGAAGTGCCGCTGGCACTTGCAGAAGGAACATAAACCTCCAGCTTGAAGAGTTCAAGCTTGTGAGCACCTACACCTGACACTAGAGCCAGGTCTTCTACTCTATTGAAGCGTCCTATCAATTGTCTGTGACTGACTATGTTGGCCGCTAGACTGCGACTTATGCCTGGAAGGGTCATCAGCTCTTCCTCGGTGGCTACGTTTACGTTGAGCTGCTCCACCTGATAACAATACGTCGACTTGAGGGAAGCGTGCAGATAGCTTTACAATTATCAATGGTAATTACGAGGGATCGGAAAGTACATCGTTTGTTCTTAAAACGTCCATCGTTGATCATTCGAACATTAGTGTTCTGTTGGTTGTTTTCTTTATTTTTTATAGATGTATATTTTTTATTTAATTACATAAAAATCAAACACGACGGTGACGTTGCAAAAATTGGAAATTGAAATTTTCATATTGCTTCCTCATCAAAGTCGAAAATTGAAATTTTCATATCGTTTCCTCATAAAAGTCGGAAATTGAAATTTTTATATCGCTTCCTCATAAAAGTTGAAAATTGAATTCTCATATCGCTTCTTCATCTTCTCATATCGCATTTTCAAGAGTTGAAAATGAAAATTTTCATGTCGCTTCGTCATAAGAGTTTGAAATTGAAATTCTCATGTCACTTGCTCATAAAAGTTGAAAATTGAAATTTTCATATCGCCTTTTCATAATGTTCCTTTATTCGCGAAGCCTCCTCTATGAGAAGCCCACAAATTTGGAAAAAGCTTTCTCATAGAAGAACCTTTACGAATAAAGCCTTATGAAAAAACATTAAGAAAAAGCTATATGAAAATTTCAATTTCCAACTTTTCTTTTCTCAAAAACTGTCTCATGTATCAAGTATCTGTTCAACTATTCCATGCCTCTTTTTTTCGATTCCCCACGTGTAATATCCATGTAAAAGAATATTTCCGTCAAATAAATGCTAAATTACAATAATTGATGCTTCAAAAAGTCAGAAAAATTTCAATTTTCTTCACTAAAATTACAATGCAATTTCATAAATGCTCCAAAGCCAGAAGAGGATACACGCAACTACACGCCAGATGGATAAAAATTCAAATGTACTATTTTTCTTATATCTCCAAAACCAGCTAGCCGTTAAAAAATGATCAACATCAATTTTCTCCACGTTATCCAAAATCACAAAATTAACCGAAGCAAGAAAAATTTCAGCAAAATTCTATCGTTATTAATTTCTCAAAAAAATCTTTCTATCACGTATTATGCGTGCATCAAAATATTACGTGCCACGTCTTTACGATTCACCGCTTCTAACTCCCGTACAAACAAGTTACTCCCTCGAATGAATGACAATCTCAGTCAGGGGCAGTCATACAACGCTTTCGTAATGTTGGCCGAGAGCGAAATACTAAAGTACGAGTAATCGGTTGATGGAAGATGTATGGATACTGTTACTACTTTAAAATTATTATATTTGTTGTCACCAACTTAATATTATTTATTGTTATAAATTTAAATTTAATTTTATATATGTTCTGAAGCCAGAAGAGGAAGCGCGCGACTGTATGCTAATTAGAAAAATAATCAAAAAGGACTATTTTCTCTCAAGGTGTAAAAAGGAGCAAACCGTGAATAAATATCAATATCAATAACAATCTCTACGAACGTCAGCCGAAACGAATGTACCTTCCGATCCCCGTGTTCGGGACTAATTTTAATCGCGCAATACCTTGAGCGTCTCGTCCGGAAAGGAAAAAGTGTGCGACAAATTTTTGGAGTTGTTGGAGCGTCCCTTGCCCATGCCGGATAGCGTAATTTTTCTCATGCTGGATCTCCTGGCTTTGTGACCGGAGTGCAAACTCGCCGACTGTCCCATTACGTTTTTTGCAAAGCGTGCCGTTGCGGATACCTCGCGTGGTCGGCGTCGAGGGGAAGCGCCCTTTTTGTGGAAGTCATCTATCGACCCTGCAATTTACAAGCGCTTAGACGATCACGCCGGAGCGTGTCGAACGGTCGGGAAAAAAAGAAATACGGTTTTCCGACCGTGCGTCGCGGGTAAAATTCATCGAAGTCACGGCGCGCTTTCGAGACACAAAACGAGAAACCGCCGTCTCAGCGTGTAATTAACTTAATGAGTATATTTTTTCGCATCATCTCACGGAAATAACTATTGCACTGGCACAGGTGACTAGGCCATCGATTATATTCTCCAACGTGACAATCGCGTTATTACATATATCGAGGGACCAAAGTGCAAGGTCATTATCGGACCTAGTGGCGGAGCGTGCCGTGCGTGAAGCATAGCGTGGACGTTGGTGATCGATTAGATTTAATTGATAAACGTCACGATAACTCTGGGCGAGAGCGCGCCTACGAGTGTCCGAAGGGCGAAGACGAAAAACAAAAAAAAAAAAAACATGCGTAAACTTACATTATCGATTTTGTGTATTAAACGCAGTGCGTAACGTCGAGTCGCGGGAATGACACTTCAGCGGCGGAGGACTAGTTTTGCGCTTTGTAATTGTAAACTAAAAAACTATAGGATCCTATATGGCCAGGCCAAGAACGGCCCAGACTTGTTTTGGCTCGACATAACCTTACAGAATCCGGGATAGGCGGCCAGAGGAGCTCTACCGATTGGAAGAAAATAATACTTCGCTGCTCCTGGCACTGGCAAGAACTATTGCGACAGTTCGGTCTGTCGTGTATATAAGCCTCGGAAGAATTGGCCAATCCCTGGCTCGTACGGATAGAATAATAAAATGTGCAGACATGATCTGGGTGAGAGTGTGTTTCGCGCGCTCGCGTCGGAGATTTTCGTATCGTAGGTCGGTAACGATTCAGCGAGTACCGACTGTCCGTCAATCGTCGGAGTTAATTTCCGAAACCCGAAATCACTCCCATACGCTATATTTGTTGAGATTTCGGTTTCTATAGCGTATGGAAGTACATTTCGTAAATCCTAAGTCCCATGTAGCATCTCGGAGTGTATTTCAATCCACTCCGATCACTCCCATAAGATATATTCCCGAGATTTAGGTTATCGTAGCATATATAGAAGTGGATTTCGAGAATCCTAAATTCTAAACAGCATATCGGAGTGGATTTCGATCCTAAATCACTTCCATACGCTAAATTGTCGAGATTTCGGTTTTCATAGCAAATAAAAGTGTATTTCAAAAATCCCAAATAGCATATCAGAGTGGATTTCGATCCTAAATCACACCCATTCGCTATATTCTCGAGATTTCGGTTTCCAATGGTCGGTAAGCAGTTACCGACAGAGATATGGCCAGAAAAGAAGGCGGGATAGGCGGCAAGAGATGCTACAGATTGTAAAAAAAATACTTCGCTGCTCCTGATACTGGCAACTATTGCAACAATCTGAGATGCTTTTGATTTGGCGTTTTTCGTTATTATAACATGATGCCTCTGCGTACGATCGTTTTCTGGTACGAATTCTTACCAAAAAAAACGACCGTGCGCATGCGCAGTCATCAATCCTCGGGTAGTCGTATAGAATAAAATGTGTAGACATGTATCTGTATGAGAGTGTCGCGGGCGCGTGTCGTAGCTTTGCGTATCGTGCGTCGGTAACAATATCGACTGTCGGTAACCAGTTACAGCAGAGCCATGGCCACGCCAAGAACGGCCCAGACTTACTTTGGCTCGACATTACTTCACAGAATCCGTGGTAGGCGGCCAGAGGAGCTCTACCGACTGGAAGAAAATACTTCGCTGTTTCTCGCACTGGCAAGAACTATTGCGACAATCCTGTCGTGTATACAAACCTCGGAAGAATTCGCCAATTCTCGGCTGGCGCGGATAGAATAAAATGTGTAGTAGAGAATGCATCTGCATGAGAGTGTTTCGCGCGCGCATGTCGTAGCTTTTTGTATTATACATCGGTAACAATGGATCGACTGTCGGTAACGATTAACCGACTGTCGGTAATGAATTTCCGATCGAGATATGCCCGGGCACATGTGTAAAAAAATGGACAAATATTGATTGTTGCTACATTAACAATGTTTTTTTCGAACTGTTGCTAACAGTAGCACTTTACTTAATTATTACTTCAGTTGAATTGTTTTCTCTAGAGGTCGCGATTAACTTCAATAAGTATTTTGCTATTTTTGTTATTATTGTTATTTTTTATAAAGGTGTGGTTTCTCTGTATGCGGATATTTAATTTTTTTTCCGTTGCTTCGATAAAAATTCGCACGAAGTGTGCGGTTCCAAAGATGGAGCTATGTGGTTGACCGAATGATATTTCGACCTTTACCATAATCGTTGATCTTTCGAAACATCGGAATGCAGTCGAACATTTTGCCGTTCCGCGGCCGGAGCGCCAGCTTGTTTCGGGCCTTACCGCGGAACGCTGGCGTCCTCCAAATGATCCGTACTCAGGCACTCCACTCGCTGTATTGGCATTGTTTTTTTTTTGTACACAGCGAACGAGTAGATAGAGCGATAGATTTCGATTGGGAGCCACTTTATCAATGCCAACAGCACGTGGCGTTGTATTGGCATTGTATCAATGCCAATAACACGTGGCACGAGAAATCGATACTGTTGCGATTACTACATTGGAGCCAACAGCTGGTTTATTCGATACTCGCGCGGCGAACGTTTTTCGCGCCTATTAATTCTTCTATCTAATATCTGTGACATTGTATCTGAACTGTAAAAATTGTAAATGTAAAAGGGTTCGTCCCGTAAATAAATAAATAAATAAATAAATAAGTAAATAAGTAAATAAGTAACTTTAATACCTGGTATTTGATCATTAAAAAAAAAGTACATTAACCTTGAACCAATTCAAGTAATGTAAACAACTGTTAAGTCCCAGTACGTTAGATCTACAATTTATTTTTACAATGTCTTCGTCTACCGCTGCACATAGTTAGAAATGCCCTTCAATTACAGATCGTCCGATATTTCTGTAGTTATATGGTATCGACTTTTATTTTATCACAAAGATCGAGGCTTTCCACCTTCGAGAGCCGATAACGAACAATGCTGACCGAGTAACGCGCCGCCGCTATTGATTGCACTCGGGCGGTCGCACCCGCGCATATTTGCACAGGTACACGTACGTGCATTCGACAGAGTAAAGAAAGAAACGATAAGAGACCAATAATCGTGGCTTCGCAATAAGGCGAGAATCGCAAAAATCAGGAATACCGAAGAGAAGCCTTTTATTACAGTCGAAGGAAAAAAAAAACATCGATAACTCCGCTCGAATGAGGAAGAAAAACAAAAAAGATAAGAATACCAAGGCCAATGCGGAGCCAATGAGAGGGCCCGAAGCGCGGAGAGAGGATAACGATAGCCGCGCGTGTGCCGCGCTCTCGCACGGCCCGGCGTCTACGGCGGTGTGCGTTGACCGCTCGGGTGAGCGGAGAGAAATCGTGACGAGTTTTTGTTTTTTTTCTTTTCGTACAATTGTGAAAGTGAAAGGTTGTTGCCGGTGATTTTCGATCGCTAGCGAGCTATCATAATGTAGTGCCCTCTAAATGGCAGTCCACGCTCGCTGGCACTGTCAGTTCTGGCGCACCTTCGCAGGTGTGACGTACTCAACCGGAAGTTGTTCGAACTGTCACGCTTCACCCTCGCCGCGACAATTTCGCCGACCGCATAGATAAAAAATATATATATATAAAATAAATATTACCTTTCTTGTTTGATCGTTTTGTTTATTTTTTTTTTTAATTTTGTGCTTCCAACTTTCCAAGACGATCGTTGATCGAGGGATTGCAATCGCTATGGACGTCGAGGCTTTAAGGGACAAACTCGAGAAGTACAATCAATCCCATCTGCTACGCTTTTGGGACGACTTGTCCGAGAGCCAGCGGAGCGAACTTTACGATGACGTTCTTTCGGTCGATTTTGACGAGGTGAATCGTTACTTTGCGAGGGCCACGAGCTCTTCGCAGAACAACAATAAGATACTAGATGACAGCATCCAGCCCATTCCGAGCGAAGCTATCGCTTCGCTGAAGGGCTGCGCTCGGGAGAAGTTGGCCAAGTACGAAGAACTGGGACTCGGAGAGATCGACGATGGAAGGGTCGCAGTTCTACTCATGGCTGGTGGTCAGGGCACTCGACTCGGCGTCACCTTTCCAAAGGGGATGTACGACGTCGGACTGCCCTCGCGCAAGACCCTTTTTAGGATCCAGGCGGAAAGGATTCTCAGATTGGAGACGATTGCCGAACAGAAGTTTGGAAAACGAGGGGGAATTACTTGGTGAGGTCATTAGCTGATGGACTATTTATTTAGTCGGATCGATGTAATTTTTTAGAGAAAATTTTTTGATTTTTTATTGAGAATCCGTTCTGTGTCTGGTCATGGAGAGCGGAAGATGAGCTTCTGCTAAGCTCAAATTATTAGCTTTTCGGAGTAATTATTTGATTTTTTTGTAAAAATGTTTTTAGATTCTAGGTATTTTATGTTTAATTTATAAGAACCTTTTTGTAAATATTCACTGGATTAATGTAATTTTCAAAAGAAACATTTTGTTAAGAATTTTTATCGAATATCAATTACATATCCATTTGTGGACAGCAGGAAGATAAGCTTCTGCTAAGTTCCAATTTTTAGTTATTCGAAATAGATACTTGATTTTTTTATGACCCTAAAGGTATCAAATTTCATCTTTGGCAAGTCTCTATCAGTGCTCGGCTTTAGGTAGAGTAAACAATTGTTCACTTATAGAATTTTATTCTCCAAGTGAACTTCCTCGAGCAAAGTTGGTGCGATGCAAAATACAGCCGTTATAACTTGATGAAATTTGGTGTCATGCAGATATCTTCAGGGTCATATTTTTATTTTTACAAACGTTTTTAAATTCTAAGTATTTTATTTTTCATTTGTTAGAGTTTTTTTGTGCAATAATTTGATGATTGAAAGAAAGAAATTGCTCGTTAATGGTTGCCGTTAGTTACTGATGCGATAATTGATTTTTCTAATTATTATTTGTCTAATTTCAGGTACATTTTGACGAGCCAAGCTACCGACAAATCGACGCTCGACTATTTCGAGGAGAACAATTATTTCGGCCTCAAGAAAGAGAACGTGAAGACTTTCAAGCAGGGAATGATACCCTGCTACAATTTCAACGGTGAAATTTTGCTGGACGAGAAGCATCGATTGTCCAGGGCACCCGACGGTAACGGCGGACTCTACAGGGCGCTGAAAGTCGCGGGGATTTTGGACGACATGCAGAAGCGCAATATACGCAGTGTACACGCACATTCCGTCGACAATATTTTGGTAAAGGTCGCCGATCCTCTTTTCATCGGATACTGTCTGTCTTTTTCGGCCGATTGCGGTGCCAAAGTTGTCGAGAAATCGGAACCGTCGGAGCCCATCGGCGTTGTATGCAAGGTACGAGAATTCAAACTTTTAAACATCGAACTTTCAATTAAATTCTTACTTTTTTTTATTAATTATTTAATTTAATCATTTAATTTGATTATTTAATTTAATCATTTAATATAATTATTTAATATGTTATTCTTTTTTTCCTTTTTCACAGTTTGACGGTCACTACCGAGTAGTGGAGTACAGTGAAATAAGCAAGGAGACATCAGAGCTCCGTCGCGAAGATGGAAAATTAGTATTCAACGCCGGCAATATATGCAATCATTATTTTACTCTCGATTTTTTGAAAGCCATTGCTTTCGAGCACGAGAGCGACTTGGAGTTGCACGTTGCCAAGAAGAAAATTCCGTACGTCGATGAGAATGGAGTGCGCCAGGTGCCCACCGCGTCGAACGGTATAAAGGTCGAGAAGTTTGTGTTCGACGTGTTCAAATTCTCAAAGAACTTCGCCGCGTGGGAGGTGCCCCGGGAGGAGGATTTCAGCGCCCTGAAGAATTCGGACACTGCTGGTCAGGACTGTCCGTCGACGGCCCGGCGCGACCTCATAGCGCTTCATCGAACGTGGCTCCTGAACGCCGGCGCTCTATCGGTAAACGGAGAGGTCGAAGTATCGCCGCTCGTTTCTTACGCCGGTGAAAATTTGAAAGGCATCGCGCAAGGCAAAACCTTCGAAGGCCCTAAGGCATTAGAATAATGTGTTCCATCGGAATAACTGATGAAATTTTAACGGCGTTTTTTTTTTACAATTGACTGGCCTTCGACGTATTTTGAAAAATCGTTTCGAGACCCTACGATAAATTTATGTAATATAATATATATATATATTTACGAATATGGTATTTCTACACGAGCGGTAGACCGCAGAGATTATCGAATAGTCCCTCGGTTGGGTTCCTTTATCATTGATAATAGTTCATTTACATTTCGAACGACCCTCGTTGCTTCCGGGCATCGCACGTATTTGTATATCTTGATCGATCATTTCGTTAATAACGATAAGATAACAACGTTTATGAATTTGTACAAATTGAATTTCTTAACGCATCACACGCTGACGACGAATAGTTTTTTTTTCAATTCGAAATATCAACGGTTGGACAAGATCCATTCATTTTATTTACGAGAGAAAAGGTACAAATGGAAATGGAGAAAAAAAATAAAAGAAAGATGTATTGAAAATATACAATGATTTTTTTGTTTCTTCAAGTTCCCGTTGGTTCGACGAGCTCGTATTTTTCGTTCGCTCCACCGGCCGCGAGCAACTCTTCGACGAGATCCTTCGGCGTGAGCTTTCGAGATATTACCAATGTTCTCTTGCTCTTCGGACCGAAACTCGCTCCCTTCAGACCGAACTCTCGTGCGACTCTATTTTTTTTTTCACGCGCAGAGAAAATAATAACTTTAGTTGTCGCGCAATTACGTGGGGCGATCAGTGCAAGATAAGAAGGCTTTACGTACTTGTGCATCACGCCTCTCTCCTCGTTTGTGAATTCTGGCGCGAATACCAGGTCGGTCTTCGTGTCGTCGTTGATGTAATTTCGCAATACCTGCCGGGCCTTTTTCATGAACACAGACATATTGGTCGAGGTCAGCTTCAACCCGAAACCCTCGCGGCTCAGTTGTCTCTGAACGCTGTGTATACGACAAAATATTTTATTACGAAACGTGATTAAGGATGTTTCACACCTGCGTTCCTAGCCAAAAGTGAGATTCAGTGAGAATTTGGACACTTCCTAATGGTACAAAATTTGAAAAAGATCAACTGTATTAAATGCGCCAACAACATTAATTTTGCACATTAATAATGTCAAAAATTTATTCAAAAATTGCTAAAAAAATTTGTTCAACAAATAGTCAGTAAACTTTTTTTCTCTTTCAAATTAATTGGTTAATTTTCTAGAAGCCACATGAATTTTTTCGGAATTTTCCAACACTTTTGACCTTTCCGTTTTTGAAATTTTTTGAAGCCGTAACTACGGAATGTTTGGCACAATCGCCTCAAAACTTTTTGTGCGAACTGTAGAATCGTGATACGGAAACATATCCAAAATTCGTGCCTCTGAATCGATATAAAGAATCGATGAAATAAAGGAATTAATTTTAAATGAGAAAATAAAAAGTTGTCTGATTTTTCTTTTTTTTATAACTTACTTTTGTAATAATTTGTTAATAACTTTTTATTTTATTTTTTCTTTTTCTTTTTAATATTATTATGCAAAGTCAAAGGGCTTGACATAATTAATACGGTTGGTATTTTTTTCAGATTTTTGGCATATCGCGAAGTACTGAAATTTTTATTGAATTAAACTTTTGGTTGGAAATGTATGTTTGATACATCCTTAAGGCGTCGTCAATAATAATTCTGACTTACGTAACGGGCTCGACGATACCCTGTTGAGCTTTTCCAAGGCCGCCGCCCGACCAGCCCATCATCTTCATCATTTTACTGCCGACGTTGTCGGACGCTATGACGTCCTGCTGCGACGCCTCCGCGCTGCCCATCAATTGATCCTTGTGGCAGTCGATCTTTCTTTCAACTTTCTTCACCTACGATTTATAAAAATGTTGTCCTCCACAATATTTTTTGCCATTAACTCGCTGGCGTCAACTTCGAGGAAGATAACTTCGACCCGCCTACCTTTACTGTGTAACAATATTTCTGGAGCACGGACAATCCTTTGACTCCTGCAGCTGCTTTAGCCTTCTTACTGTTAGTGTCCGAGCCCTCGGCCAATTTTACTGAATTAACGTATATATCGCAATGACTGAAACAAAAGTAGTCTTCATGTCAACCGGTTACGATATTCGGCGCGAACGGACGAAGAAATAACGAAGATGTAAAGAGTTCATGTTTACGTAGTCTATCGCTCATTCATTCCCCTGTGGGCGATGCTACAGAACTACAATAGAAGCCCGTTTATCCGAGGTAATGTGGGGAAAGCGTACATCCGACAAGTGGGACTGTAAACAAAAATTCGTACGAAATTTAATGTACCGAACTGAAAGTTTTTGTGCAAAAAACTGGTATGTTAAATTTCATGTACAATTGTGATGAAAAATTAATGTTCAGTGTATTAAAAACGTTGAAAATACTTAAATTTTAACAATTTAACTTTAATTTCAATAATTTAACTGCAATTTTAATAATTTCACTTTCATTTCAATAATTTAACTTTAATTGCAATGAAAAAGTATATTAAATTTTCATTACAATTGTACATAAAATTTAATGTCCCAGTTTTGCATAAAAACTTCCTGTCGGGTACATTAAATTTACCATTTTTGTTTACAGTGAAAATCTCGAATATAGCACAAATAACAGGACTACTTCGCCCGCCGGCGTTGCTGCTTTATCTGTTCTATCCGAGTTTTCCGCATTATCCGAGCCTGCACCTCGGATAACGCGGAGGCTCGGGTCATCGAAGGCCGGATAAGCGAGGTTCTACTGTCCTAAAGCACTATAAAAAAAAAATGTATACATTCAGCGAACATTTGTGTATACAGTGTATACATTTTTTTTTTTTTTTTCTTAAATAACACAAATATGCTCCTCTACGCGATATTCTATCGAATCTACTTACTAATTACCATCTCTGCTCTCAACTTTGCACTCAAAATTGGCTTTAACATAGTCCGCGGCTTTTTGTATAACGGCGATCGGAGAGTCATCCGGATATTGCATTAAAATCATTCTTCCAAACGGCGAATTGTCTATTTTCATTTTTTTACAAGGTTTACTAGCTTCGGACGCTACAAATTTCATTTTTCTGGTAGTCTCGCTGTTATCAGCACGTCCGCTATCCCCCGGGGTTGTCCTGAGTCCTGGAAATCAATAAAAATATTTTACAAAAGATAATCTTTGATGGTGCCGAATCTACGTCGATCGAGGTAGTAAACGCAACGATGTGCCGTATTCGAGAATACGGCCAACGAGAACTCACAGTTCCTGGCTGTACCTTTGGCCTTTGAGCTCGCAGCGTCCGAGGCCTTTACGAACGTTCTTTGCAACTTGGTCTTTTGCCTTTCTCTGTAGTCAGCGGCGACATCTTGCGATAGTTCGGCTATCAGATCCATCGTTTCCTTCGGATATCTGCAAAAGAAGAGAAGCGATAAAGTCGCTAAAACGTCAAAAGAAAAAACCTGTGGCAAAGAATCGTTTTAAAAAATGTTTGCCTACCTGCATCCCAACAACTCGACGTTCGTGAAAACTTGAGCCAGACAAACTAATTGATCTTCGGGAAATCTGTCTTTGTGAGCCTCGAGAAAGTTTCGTCGAAGTTCCCAATGCTCGTCGCATTCGTGCTCCTGTTTGTATTTCTCGACGTCCCAATCCTTCGGCGAAGTCATAGCGATGCTAAAATTTAAAAAAAATGTTTAAAGTTTTTTTCGACACTGAGATGCAACCTGACGTTATCGAATAATGGAACAAAGCTTCGTTTTATTATTTCTATTACCTGTGCAAATGAAAAATTTGTTGATCGTTGGACGTGTGTTTGTTGTTAACCCCGAAGCGACGGCGGTTGTGGCGAGGGCGATTGCAGCGCCGTTCGCGACGTGAATTGGAACTAAATCGGTAGGGTAGTTACTTCTTGAGTTTCCACCGGGACTGAGAACGGACTGAAACGAGTCTGAACTAGTGGCAAAATTCTAGTTAATTCGGAACTTTCTAGTCAACAGCCAATCCCATAACTAAATTTGTGACCGTCAGCTTGCAACTATATAGAGGCTGTTTCTGACCGTCATAGTACATCTCTAGACACTAGTCATACCCCAGTTACTTTTTGGGGGAAAAAAGTATCGGCTGAAATGAGTTCGGCGCAAACGATGCTCCACCTCCCTCGTCGCTCGGTCTGCTCCAGTCACCGGGCGTTATTGCGAGGCAGTTGACCCGTATATCCAGCGAACTGTCGTCCGTACTCTTTAGTTCCCTCGCAGCCTCCACGGTCCATTGAACCGATCTTTAAACTTTAAGAAGACCCGAAGATTTATCGCGAGAAACAATTTTGACAATCAGAATGGAGGATCAAAAGAGAGGTGCGTATACGAGATTTTTATTGTCTTAAATAACTTATTCCATATTATCTCAAAATTATATCGTCGTGTTCAATAAAGATTTTATTTTTCCGTTCGATGTCAGCGAGCGAACTGTCGTCATGCTCCAAATCGAGTGACATGACTCACTTCGTCGAATCTCTTGAATACAAACTTAATCCTCATTAGCCTAATTTATTTTTAATCTGTTGAACGACGTTTTATTTTAATTTCTTTATCTTGTTACTTCAGTTTAATTTTTTTTTTGTAACATAGTTTAATTTTAAGTTTATGATTTGTTGTTCTCATTAAATTTTCTGTCACGGTATCTTATTATTAGAAGTCTTACTATTAGAAGTTGTCGACGTAATAAAAATAAAAATACAATTTAACAGATTATAAAGTCCTATAAATTTAAAAGAAAATGGTTATAGCTTCTGCGGACAAAAATTTAATGTATGTAAAATAGTTTGTACTTAATCAATTAATAATAATAATAAATTAAATTAAATAACGATAAATTCAAAAAGGATATTCTATCGAAATTGCTGAGCTTGAATTATTCGTAGCTCAAGCCAATTGAATCAGCCCGTTCCTGAAACACGTTAAATTCAATGCCTGTAAAATTTGAGCCTGAACATTCATTTGCGAGTAGGAAATATCTATAGAGGGAAAGTATTACTTATTTATTTTTTAAATATAGTTGTGTCTTGTATTTTTATACGATTTTTTTTAATACTGTGCAGAACACATTGTGATGACACCAAAGTGTAAGACGAGTAACTCTACAACTCTGATAATCGAGAGGCAAGCTCTGGATCCACCTGCCAAAAATGGCAACGAGTCCAATGTCCACGTCGCCGGCGGAGACCATAAAGGGATAGTCATTAACAAGCAGGCCGTCGCCGGTAAGATTTAGCTATTTTTACCGATTACCTAGTGCCGTGAACATCTACAGAGAGATGCTAAAAAACATAATCTTTTTTATAGTTACAAACGGTGTAGGCCAGCCAGCTCACTTGTGTCTTCAGTTCAGGGTGTTTCTCGTCAGTGCACAAACTGGCAAACACACACAGGAATCCAGAACTCTACAATTCTGGTTTAAAAAAAATTTACCAGAATTGGAGCAACCCAGCGTCGCGCAAGAATTCTTCAGGGAGCTGGTAACGCCCCAAGAATTTCCCAGAGGTACGTTTTTAAATTTTTTATTTAACAATAATATATAATATATAATTGATTGTAAATTTGTATTACAATGTTGCAGATTACGTTGGTTTCATTAAAAAAATAATGAAGCTGATGCAGCACAAGTTTGTGACAATACAAAAATTAGAGGTCGAACTTAAGCAGTTGGAGGAGCCTGTGAGTCTGCCATTGAGACCATGTGAGTATATCACCACCCACCACTCAATTATCGTGACGAATTGATAGAGTACCTTCCACACTGCCCTCAAGTACGTGCGTCGACTGCGTGTACCGTTAGAATCTATCCCAGCCAATTGCAGCTCAATACCGTAATGTCATTGACCGTAGTAGTCGTGCATTAAAGTTTAGACCGATGCGAACCTCGACCGAAGTTAGTGCGGCCGGGCGAACAATTACCGAAGAGACGTTAGACCGAAGAAACATTCAATTAGTCTCGTCGAGCGATAGATGGGAAAGGGCGAAACGTATTTGCCGTTCGTCAATATGGCAAATAGGATCCGCCAATTTTCGTACGAAGGGAGAGTCGATTTAGTTTAAAAAAAAGAAATGTGTGCAGCGTCGATAAACAGACGAAATTTCGTATAGCTCTCTCACAAAGAATTCCTCCCACGATCTCATCAATGAAACGTAATTGATCGAAACAAAAAACAGCGCGATCTGAATCGCAGATAATCGGCTCCGATAAATTATCTCCAATTATTTTTCAGTTTTTTCTTCTTCGGGTATAGCCATGTTTCAAAGTCCGCGGACATTCTGCCATGGTGTCCAGCGGTCCTTGAAGTCCTTGAAGTCCTGGAACTGTCCTTCAATTTCGCCTGTCCTTGAATTTCACCTAATGTCCTTGAATTTTTTATTTCCCCGCAAATTTGAGCTTGTTTCAAAATGTATATTATTAGCGACCCTTCTAAAAAAATGTGTATTTCAGTTTCGCTGAGATACATATATATACATTCGTGTACAGTGAGTAGTTGTTTGTTTTCTGAACCGATTCCAACGTAAACGAAAACGGTTATCGGCCTAAATGTTATTTCGTACGTCGCGCGCGATATGGATGTTTTAATGTTTTATAAAAATGTCCCAACGCAACCTGGAAGTATCCTGGAAATGTCCTGGAAATTATCCTTAAATGTTCTTTAATTTCGTACGGACTTTTTGCTGGACACCATGTCTGCTCAAGGATGATATTTACAGGTATATCTTGTATTATTCACAGCCCGAACCGACGACACAATGTCGAACCTTCCTGCATCCATGAGAAATGTTTGGATATCAGGTTCGGTCAGGAATGTAGATTTTGCATTGTTCCATCCAAAGTTCTGCTCATTGTTTGTTCTTGGACACAGGCTCTTAGAGTTGCAAAGCATCGTTTATCCGTATTAATCGTCTGCGATGTAGGTACACACACATGCTCATTAGACACGAGGCGTTCACACAGCCACATTTTCACAACGGTTGATATTAGACACCGTTATTATATTCTCTTTAATTTTGTTAACATTGCAATGTTGGCGAATTAATATCGCCACGACAAACACGAATGCACGATTAATGGAACTTAATAGAGCGCAACTAGAGTTAGCAAGTTTAGAATGCCATAGACATATAATTTTTGTGAGTTTTACTCTGTTACACGCTCTCATTCACCTACTTCATTCTCATACGAAAGCTACCGCGCCCTTATTACACGCAGAAAATAACGTTTGGTAGAAACTGGCTATTGATCCATGATGGAATTTCCATATTGTTCCCACATAGCAAGGAAATATTTTTGATTTTTTTTTTATCTTGAAAATATTTTACTAATATTCAGAAATATTTGTGAAATGTTTTAAGAACATTTTGAAAATATTTTTTTGTCCCCCTCATAAATCCTACATCGAAATGTTTTAGAAATGTTTCGCTGAAATGTTTTTTTTTTTTTTAATATTTCATCGATATGTGAAAGATTGCAGCATTGCCAGTTCAATTTGCAGCACACATCCGCACGAACACGGAAACATTCGTAGAAATATTTCTGTGAAACATATGAAATTTAAAAAAATTTTATCACTATTTAGGAAATATTTCGAGAATATTTCAGATGTTTTGAAAGATTAAGTATGTTTCTGAAATATTTTGGAAACGTTACGTTGAAATATTTCAAAATATTATTTTCATACATATCAAAAATATTTCGTAAGATTTGTAAGATGGAAAATATTTCTAAAATAATTCAAAATATTTCGTGCTACATGGGTTATAGTTCCAGTTTGAATCGTCTAAAAAGCCTATTTCGTATCTATTGTATAGAAGAAAACGAAGCGTGCCCTTTTCATTTAATTTCACTTGTTTTACGTGTATTATAAAGTATAGACGACTCATCGGGAATATCCACTCTGCAGTAGAACTCACTTGCCAGCATACAATTTAATTTTTTTGTCTATGCATTCGGTCCTCGAACGTTACGCCTACCGAATCCACAAATAGACACGTATCCATAACGATATTGACTTAACAAGATTTGTTGCTGTTGGCAAACAGGTAGCTGTTCTCTCTTTACCATAGTACGATCGATACATTTTCATCGTTTCGCTCGGCTTGTATCTTTCCTTTCAGCAGGCTCTTTAATCTTTCGAACGATTTATTCATGCTGTACATATTCATCGCCCATCGAGCACTATACATCAATGATCCATACTTTCTTAGCGGATACTGCGTTTTTCAATTTTTAAACGATACACGAAGATTTGAAAAAACAAAACTCTCCGATTAGTCATTCGCAAAGTTCGACGAATTATTTTGTAATCGTTCTCGACAGTATCCACAGACGAGACAATAATGGGTCAAATGATCGAGCTTACTCCGGAAAAGGTATTGGAACTTATTGAGTCTGCGTATCCAAATCCGGTCACGATCGACGATATCGCCAAGTGAGTTAAACTGTGATTGGAAAATTTTCACCATCTGATTTATCGAATGATGACATAATATTGTCCCGATCTTTGCAGACAACACAACTGGACGCCAGCTGCGGTTACGGCGATAATAAAAGAATTGCAAGAAAAGGGCGTCGTCAAGGCAATGGATCATGGAGCTTACACAAGAGTGGCTCACCAAGACACGCAGATTCAAGTACCTACTTTCGATTCCACTACATTTTAAGGCATAGTTTAGAATGCTCTGTTTAATATACTGTATTTGCCTTCGTAGGTCGTGAAACAAATGCCGACGATGGCGAGCTCGAAGCAGCCCACTATAGCCATCATCACTGCTCAGTACTGCGAGAAACTCGCGGTCGATTCTATGATCGAGAACAAGGAGACTTTTGTTCGTTACACAACAGTTGGTAAGCATAGAGTTCGATTATAATAGCTGTTTGCGTTACACGAATATCTTGGAAGATATAAAAATGGAAGATATTTAAGAACGTGAATATCGTCTCGCAAAAATCCGCTAAATATGACATTTTTCAATTATCAAAGCAGGCCGTTAGAGGGTTGAATTATATTCTTCGACCATGATATATGATCGTCGTGTTAAGCTCGGCGTTCGATTATAATTGCTGTTTGCATTACACGGATATAAATGAAGGATATAAATGAAGGATATAAATGAAGGATATAAATGAAGGATATAAATGAAGGATATAAATGAAGGATATAAATGAAGGATATAAATGAAGGATATAAATGAAGGATATAAATGAAGGATATAAATGAAGGATATAAATGAAAGATATAAATGAAAGGTATAAATGAAAGATATAAATGAAAGATATAAATGAAAGATATAAATGAAGGATATAAATGGAACATGTTTACGAACGTGAATATTGATCTCGCGTAAACCCGTGAAATATGCAATTTAAAAATTATGAAACAATTACCATTGCCATTGATTTTACGGTCGTTAGAGGCTCGAATTCCATTCTCCGACAATGATACATGATCGTCATGTGTCATCCCATTGTGAGAATTGGTTTTCGACGTCGAATGTATCGTTCGCCTATTATACCAATGCATGAAACTTTAGGTACCGCGAGTTCTCCCGACGCAACTGATGGAATACCAAGAGTGATTTGCCGATTTGGTAAAGTAGAGTTTGTCAAAGTCTCATTAACTGTAATAATGCAAACGGAATCACCTGTACGCTTCCGGTACCTCACTTGTGTGTCAGATAATAGCAATAGGATATCCAATGGGTGCTGCGCTTTTGTACACTGTACAAAAAAAAAAAAATCGTCTGTGATCATTCCACCGTGCAGTAAACCGTTCGAACGTGTTTATTTTGTACGTCACTAATTCGTCGTACCACGCATTGTGTCGTATCGTTTTTGTGTACTCGCTTCACCAACATTCATTTCTCATGTTTTTTGTTCATCTGTATATTTACATCACTGATCTTTTTTTTAAGGTAATGGGTTCAACGCTATTTGTTAGTCATAAAGCCGAGTGAAATATACATAGCTTTGCGTTTAAAGTATGTATAGTGCGTTCACGTCCGATTCTAGGTCATTTTTTTCACTCACCTCTCGCTTACGAGCGAGAGAAGGCTTGGTACAAAAATTCGTAGCACACGAGCTCTTTGCACAATAATGCTTTCGCAGCAATTTTCGAGGCCTTTGTTAAACGTGTTCCGACTCACATGGAAGGCTTTCACAATTTTTTTAATTCTCATTCGATCGTAAATATCGATTTTTTTTCTACTCGGTTTACCGATTACGCAAAAACTCGTACCAAGTTCCGAGAGCTTTTTTGTATCTTTCTGTCCGCGATGATGATTAAGTCTATGTGAATTAGACTCAGTTGGTAACGAAAACAGTACTCAGATTTATTTTTCGTAGAGTCTACAATATTTTGCGCGAAAGGGGAATTATTAGCATCTTCATTGAACCCTTTGACACACGATGTATCAAAGGGTTATAAATCGAACGTGCTGCACCTCTTTGAATTCAGTAACCAACCGATGTAATTGAAACTTCATACTAGTTAAAAGAAAATGTTTGCTTCGAAGGGTTAACAGTTGAGCGGATGCTCAATAATTTGTATCTCAGAAAATGTTGGCTCCTTCGAAAAAAAATTAGTTGCAGTTTTTTTTACCGACAGAGCCACGGCACAACCCACATGTATTATACACGATTTTGTTTGTCCTCCGTTTAGAAGCAATCGGTGAATAATTTTTTGTATAACAATTGTCGAATTTCTGAATTTCAGGCGAATCGAATGTCTACACTCTAGGCAATATCGGTGCTCATCGTATCGTCTGCACGAAACTTCCGACCGTCGGTCACACCAGGGAAGCCATGACCGCCGCGGGAAATACCACAACGCGTCTTTTAGGAACGTTTCAAAAAGTCGACTATGTATTTTTGGTCGGTGTCGGTGGTGGCGTACCGCACTATACCGATTACAACAAGCACGTGAGACTCGGTGACGTCGTCGTCTCGCATCCGGCGGAAACTAGCAAGAAGTACGTCTACGTTTACTGCGAGAGTGCTAAATTGAACGAGACCGGAAGTTATCACTTCGAGACCAAAGAATATTGCCCGTCGAACTTGGGACTGCAGGAAATCGCCTTCAATCTCAAGGAACAGGTAATATAAAAAGAAAATAAACCAAATAAAGCCGGAAAATTTGAAAACTAATTCGGAGTCTAAACACCTCGTATTGTTTTTCATTGTTTTGTTTTCAGGCGGAAGTAAATTCATCTCCGCCGTGGCAAACATATTTGACCGAGGGATTGGAGAATCTTCGGAGTCTTCAGTCCGAGCATGATTTCAGTGCGCCTCCCCCGGAATCCGACAAGTTGTACATGGCGATCGGCGAGAGGGATGTGATAGAAGTTACTCATCCGACAGCCCCCGATGATTCGACGAAGAAAAGGTGAAAGACTTTTGCCGATTATAACAAACTAGCGGTTGTGTTGGTTCGCCCGATCGCATGGTTCGCATGGTTCATAGCATGTCGAAATCCGTTCCATATGGAATGGAATATCGGAATCTCCGAAATTCATTCTATATGATATAAAAACCAAATTTTCGATCATATAGCATATGTAATGGAATTTCGGAATTTCGAGATCCATTCTATATATATTCTATATGCTATAAAGACTGACGGGGGGGGGGGGGGGGGGTGGTGGTGGTGTCACGATAACCAAAAGGAGGGCGGGGGGGGGGGGGGGGGGCAAACATCCAAACCAACAAACAAATCCACAATTTTCCAAAATATATATACGATGTTTTTACTGTCCTTGTAAAAATAACCACATTCCTTGCCTGCAACACTGATCAATAATCATTATTAACATATGCGCATGCGCAGTACTGTGTCATTAGTCTCCAGGGATTAATAGAGCTTATTACTCCCGGGGGAGAAATCGTCATTTGCGAATATGACAATTTTGCGATGCAAGAAATGTGGTTATTTAAACAAAGTCGGATAAAAAAGTATCGTATGCTACACTGGACGGAACGGATTTTCACTACGTGTGATTTCTGTTCTCACCTCGCTCGGGCAGCAAACTTCACGCTCGGCGAAAATCGTACACTTCCCCACCTCGTAGCATAATACACTATAATGCCTTCGACCTGGACACGTTACGTGACAATTTATGGTATTGCAGATTGGACGGTTGTCCGCGGATTCACCTCGCGCCGGTGGGCTCCGGTCGTCACATCGCCAGGGACGATCAACTGCGTCAAAAATTCGCGACGCGTTTCGGCTCCCTCGCCTTCGACGCCGAGATGGACGCCGTCGTCGAGAGTATCCTCGGTAATTGTCGCGACAGTTTCGCAGTTGTTCGAGGCATTTCCGACTATAAGGACGGATCACGAGTGAAAGAGTGGCAGCCCTACGCTTCCCTGGCTGCGGCTAGTGTCGTTAAATCGATAATCTGCGCGATGGATCCGCCAACCAATGTCTAGAGTATTTCAAATCAAATGTGTCCAAAAAATCGAAAACAGTATCGGCAAAAAAAAAAGAAAAAAAAACCGATGATACGACACGCGAACGTTCCACAACTATCTCGAAGCTAATCAAAGATATATTTCTCGATAGAACCGTTACTTAGCATCCGTTGAAATTAGATTAAATGAGATGATTGGTAAATCAAGCAGAAAGTATATATTAAGATTATCGTCGATGAATATCGATATGTCGTTAACAATATCATATTTAATAGTTGAATGTTTACGAAGTGTACGATAGTCGTTCAACTACGTGGAATATTTTACGCGAATGATATTTACAAAAACTCTCGCAAAAAAAAAAAACAAAAACGGTGTTCCAAGCGGAGATGGGGCCACGTTGTTTTCGCGCGGACGCGCTCAGTTTGTTCCGTTCAAATAATTTCCATAAAATTAAATACAATATATAGGACAAACGAAGCTCAAATGTCTGCGCGAAAGTAAAGACAGATCATCTCTAATTCTAAGACTACGTGAAATTAACGCAACTCGTGTTTCCGAGAAACTTGGCGACAATTGCGAAGATGTATCTTACGTGCCAGAGCGTGTATAGAGTGTCCAATTTACTGCCATATCTCGTATTCCTATTTATCTATGTTCACGAAAGTTTTTTTGTAATACGTGCACGAATAAGTCCACTTTTTGTGCCTGTAACGTGTGGCGAAAGTGGCGTCTGTTAGTAAGGCGTGCAAGAAAAATACTGTGCATGCGCAGATCACACTAGTTACTGTTTTACACATTTTTTTAATACTCTAGTTATTTTTTCGCACGTTTTCGGCACGCTATAGGCATAAAAGGCGGGCATTTTTGTGCATTTGTTACAAAATAGTCCTTTGCGATACTAGTGCGTAAAAGCGGTCTTTCGACGAAGATTGTGATGTTGGCCACACGAGCCCCGAAGCGAGTACCACAGCATCCCGAGCCGAAGCTGAGTACTATCTGTGGTACGAGCTGAAGGCGAGTGTTGCCTAATTCACAACCTTCATCGAAAGATCACTTTTTCGCACTAGTATCGCAAAGTACTATTTTTAATTAAAGGCTCGTTATCTCGTTCCGACTATTTTACTATCCGAGAGCACAGGGTAGTATAGAAACGTGATATATAAAAACGGCTTAAAAGAAAGAAAAACCGTGTATCTTCCTAAGATATATAGGATTGAATGGTAGCTATAAATAAGTGCATAAATCGAGCGCATAATATTCGATAGGTCGTTGTTGTACTTTTGTTGAAGAACAATAACAACTAATTTTACTTACAAGATATTTCGTACTCCGAAGACTACATACGCATAGTATGAACCATCTTTCGGGGTGAGACTAGCAGGCACTCGGTAGATCTTTTACGTTGTTGTGTAACACGACAATGAAATTACACGGAGCTGTTGCGTTGCCAGGCTAGTTACACTCTTTAGCAGCATTTACATAGCCGCTGCATTTACTACATAGCCGCTGGTTGGCTAGCTTTCTCGGGTGCCATTGAACCTGATAACCACGACTATTTTTAACTCTAATCTCATAGTATTTATTTATTTATTTATTCATTTCGCTCTCACAGTTTCCTCAATTGTTTTCAAGGTTGTGCTCCAAATTAACTATTTAAGAGTCACATTCCAATAGTCCAGAGTCGATGAAGAAAAATTAAAAAAAAAAAAGAAAAATTGATATGAAAAATAAAAATTGTTGCATAGATGCGCTGCAAAATTTTTTTAACAGATACAAAGTTTAACGATCGTACACTCAAAAAGTACTATTTATTAATATATACATAAATCAATAAATATATATATATAATTAATATATATAGTTCAAACATTGGTCAAATTTGAGGACTTTTGTTTATATATAGAGATAGTATATACAATTTATAGAGTATCGGTAGGATAATAAAAAAAATCGATTTACCTGATTAATTGATTATTATATAAGGCGTAACGTTACGAAGTCTAACGTTGAAAGGTTATTGTGTTACCAAAAGCCATTGCACTTTTGACGCTAGTCGCACTATTGTGTATGCATGCATTTTACGTTTAAGATATTATTTCACGATACACGAAGCGATATATTTCATTGATCTTCAATTCCATCCGGAAAACTAAACGAAAAAATAATCGCACACAAGCTTTTTTTTTTAATGACTACGAAATTTGTGTACATTTTCGTGATTCACTATATCACCGTTCATTTAAACGTCTTCCAATGGACCAATCAACATAAAAAGTATTCGTACAATTTTGTACAATTTGTGTATTTTTTTTGTATCTTCACAATTTTCATGTATCGCATTGATTTGTGTTTTCAATAATAAACGAGGAAAATTAAAAATTTGCTGTTTATCGTATTTCGTCAAAGCTCACCTCCGAGTCGCCTTTTTTCTCACATCAGTAGATCGTTCATTTTTAACCACACATCACCTTTAATTTAGAATATTTGAAGTTTTATATTTTTATAGTACTTATCGATATTGTCTGAGAAAAAATTCCGATAACAATTTTTAAAAAACTATAACGAGTCTATATACAGTGTCGGACTGCTGACGTCTTCTGCATCTGAAAAAAAATGTTTAATCATTTTCATTCCAGAATCATTAATTCATTTGCGGAATTTTTTTTTCTCCAGAATTCCTACAAAAAGCACTCGAGAAAGATATTTTCTTCAATAGATAAGAGGCTTTATAATTTAATGAATCACTTTGCCGATTAAAAGACCATCAATGTGTTTGTGAATTAAATTTACATTCTTTATCTTCTTTCCGTGGCGCCTGGAGTTGTTCGTTGGGGACTTTCTTCGTCCGGTCGGCACCCGACGTTGATAAGTTCTCGGTCTCCGAACTATATTCTGGTACCCGAGTGGCGTTCGCGAATTCAACACCCCGTTTTTATTACCCTTAAATCCGGTGCCAGAAGTCATTGCCGTCCCAAAGCCATCCGCACCGCCAGCGCATCGAGTCGAAGTGTAATTGAACACTGGACCAGGCTGCCCTCTCGATGTTCCACATCCTCTGGGCTCAGGAGGACATTGACCGGAAACAACTGCGACTCGAACGATCGCAGATGAACATCCGCAGGAAGATTCTGCATAGTAAAATAGGTACCGACGTTTCTGGTCCACAAATCTTGACAATTCCTTTCATATTCATTTTACACGAAAATGTCTGTTCATTTTTACAAAAATGTCTGTTCATTTTACAAAAAACGTCTGTTCGTTTTACAAAATTGTCTGTCAATTTTAAAAAAATGTCTGTCAATTATACAAAAAATTTTGTGTATTTCACAAAAATGTCTCCTAATTTTACAAAAATTTCTGTTAATTTTACAAAAACGTCTGGTAATTTTTTACAAATGTTTTTTTTTGTAAAATTAACACCAAAATAACAATGGACGTTTGTTTACAAAAAAGTGTGTTAAATGTACAAATATTATTTACCGTGCGGAACCATTTCTCGCTGTGTACCTAAAATCGCTCCATTCGATGTATCTTCTCTTTCTGCGAATGAAGATAAATCGTAATAGTTGTTGGCAACAGAAGTGATCGATGAAAGTACCTTGAGTCATCGCGGCTCGCCGAGTTATCAGCAATATTTCAATCCTCCTGACTTCTCGAAGCTGTCTGACCGCCAGTGTCAACATCGCTCTGTCCCGATCCCTTTCTTCGATAGCTTCCTTCACCCGCAATTCCGAAGCTACGCGTTCTTCGTATCGCTTCGCCTCCAGCGACGAAATCCAGTTGAGAAACACGCTCAAGATTTCTTCTCGCGTTTCCGCCCGACTGCGTCTCGATTTCATTTCCAACTGAAAATTCTCTTTCCGCCTCGCAATATCTTCCCTCGCGTTGCTCAGAGTGTCCGCTACAGAGGCCAACGCAGCATCCATTTGTACGATCTAAATAAAAAATTACTGCGAAGAGAAAGACGAAGGATCTCTTCAGCGCAGCTCGAAAAAAAAATTGATCTTCGGTGAAACTTCCTGAAGATCGTAGGACGCTTGTACTTTTTCGCGTTGCCGACTCAAAGTGGCTTCCATTTTTGAGATATCTCTCGTCGACTCTTCGTACAGCTGCAGCATCTCGTCGATCTCGGTGCGTTGCTTCTTCAGCTCGCCGATTATAACGTGACAGACGGAGGAATTCTTTTGAACGGACTTTGCGAACTCTTTCTTGTCGTCCGACTTGGGGACGTAGGGGCATTGACCTTTTGCCGATAGATCTTTAATGGCCGTGTCCACCTGATTTCTCGGAGTTAAGTTTCTAGATTTAATATTGTTCGACCTCAGATATTTTTTAATATTAAAAAATAATTAATATTGCACTCGGTGAGAAAAATGGCTGTTTTACCCCCTCTTCGCAAAACCTTCAACTTCACGCCTTCCGAAGTGAGATTTGTTTGTTACAAAATCTCTGTTTGTTACAAAATAGGCAATAATTGAAACATTCGTTCAGATTTTATCAGATTTTTTAATTTTTTAAAAAAGTGTGTTCGCGTTCTAGCTTTTGCAAATTTTGAGTTATCGCGCTGAAAATTTCTATAGAAGTAGACCAACATCAAGCAATGTTCAGTATTGAATTTAGTAAGAATCGGTCGAGGGGTCTCGGTTTTGTGACATTTTCAATTTTTCAAAAAATATGATTTGCACTCTAGCTCTTATAATTTTTTAGATATTTGCCTAAAAAATTCGATATATATTAATTATTATGGACCTATGTTCCCTATTAAATTTGGCAAGAATCGATCCAACCGTTTAAATTTTACAACATAAAAAAAAAAAAATCGTATCTTACAACAGACGCCTGTTTTCGTTTCAAATATTGAGGAAGAAGCTAAATAACTGGTAGATTCGTGATCAGTGTGAAAAACAGATTAAATATAGTCACTGAGCGACGACCAAAGAAACATTTTTTCGACAATTTTGATAACCAATATTACAAACAAAAAAAATGAGTAATTTTGCGTATTTTTTAACACTCTGGTTATTTTTCGCACGATATCGTCACGTTACATGCCTGACGTTTTTGTGCACTCGTTACGAAAAGTACTATTTCAGTCCAATTTTTTTTATAACGGTTTCAATTTTTGTTTTACGCCAATATACCTTCTTGATCTCCTCGACTATGAGTCCCAGAGCTTGCTTTATCTTGCAGATGCATTCGTCAGCGCAGTCGGTCGATTTTTTACTCTCGCTCGACTTTCCATTATTGCTTCCCGATATCCCTAATAACTGTTGCATCTGGTTCGAATTCATTAATTACTTAACCGAGTGTTCGTAGTTTAAGTTATCTCATCGATACGTTAATTCTTTACTTCGTCCTGATGCTCTTCAGCGAAGCCGACATCGTGCTCTCTATCTTCGATCGGTGGATCGGAACTCATGGATCGCAACGTAGAGTTTCGAATATCTGCAACGTCGATGATCCAAAATTCTATACTGTTCTGTACTGAGTATTCTATACTGTGTTTATCAACCATAAATAAAACAATTGCTCATCGTCAATAAGTTATGCCATACGGTTGTGGATGTTATTCAATTTCACGCCGTTCGCTTCGTCCAGGGAGTCACGTTTGGCTTGTGAATCTTCGTTTGCAATATGATCCATATCGAAGCTTTTTTGAACTCTCGATCTGGATCTTTTGCCAGCGTCATGCTCTCGATTTTCGATCGGTGGATCGGAACTCGTAGATCGAAACGTAGAGTTTCTATTATCTGCAACGTCGATCATTAAAAATTTTATACCGTGTTTATCGATGATAAATTTAAAAAATGCTCATCGTTAATGAATAATGTCATACGATTACGAATATTATTGAATCTGGCGCCGTTCGCTTCGTCCAAGGAGTTACGCTTGACTTGTGAATCTTCATTCGCAATATGATCCACATCGAAGCTTTTTTGAACGCTCGATCTAGATCTTTCGCCAGCGTCATGCTCTCTATTTTGAATCGGTGGATCGGAACTCGTAGATCGAAACATAGAATTTCTATTATCTGCAAGCAAATTCTATGCTTTGTTTTTCAACGATACGTACAAAAAAAATTGCACGTTGTTAATAAGTTATGCAATACGATTGTGAATGTTATTCAATTTCACGCCGTTCGTTTCGTCGAGAGAGTCACGCTTGGCTTGCGAATCTTCGTTTGCAATATGATCGACAGCGACGCTTTTTTGAACGCTCGATCTGGATCTTTCGCCGTCATCATTTCGATTTTCGATCGGTAGATCGGAATTCGTAGATCGAAACGTAGAGTTTCTATTATCTGCAACGTCAATGATCGAAAATTCTGTACTGTAAAAAAAATTACTTATCGTTAATAAGTTATGCCGTACGGTTGCGAATGTTATTAAATTTCACGCCGTTCGCCTCGTCGAGCGAGTAACGCTTGACTTGTGAATTTTCGTTTGCAATACGATCCACAGCGACACTTTTTTGAACGCTCGATCTAGATCTTTCGCTGACATCATCGCCTCGATTTTCGATCGGTAGATCGGCACTCGTAGATCGAAACCTAGAGTTTCTATTATCTGCAAGCAAATTCTATACTGTCTTTATCAACGATAAGTAAAAAAAAATGCTCATCTTTAATAAGTCATGCCATATGATTGCAAATGTTGTTACATTTTACGCCGTTCACTTCGTCTAGTGAGTTACGCTTGGCATTTGAATCTTCGTTTGCAATATCATCCACATCGACGCTTTTTTGAAGGCTCGACCGGGATCTTTCGGCAGTTTTATCATCTTGATCGTTTATCTTCAGTGGGACTGGTATCAGTTTCTCAGGCTCTTCCACATTCGACGACATTGCCGAACGTTCGTAGCGAAATTTTCAAATTTTTTTTTACTACCATGATTTCGATGAATGCAAGCACGATTCTTGGAAGGTTATGGAAAAGATCGGACAGTTGAAGAACGATCTTATACATACTTTCTGTTTTTTTTTTTTTTTATTTGTCGTGACTAACAACGCCTTTAAGCTTAAATTTTGTGGTAACTAGCAAAATGCCCTTACGTAAACCGCATGACCGTCCAGTATAAAGTGACGTCAAAGATATGAGATACGTTAAAAAATAATATGCATATTAATCATCATTAATAATTTAAGATAAAAACTAAAACAAATAATACTACAGTACCGATGAATACATTTCTTAGTTAACCGCGAAGAAAAAAACTAAACGTATAGGCCAAGTAAGTAAACTCGAGATATTTTGTGTACCTACTCCGCGAAGAAATTAAGTATTCACAGCCACTTGCTCGATTTTCCTCCCTAACAGTATTTCGCTTATCCAATATGGAGGCACTTTTATTACGCATTATCAGCTTTCAGTTGATCCTTTCTCTTCTCCTTCTTCGTCTCGTAATTGTCATCGGGATCCACTTTTATCTTTTGCAACTCTTCTCCTAGTTCCGTGTTCATCCCGGCGTAATTGTTCCATTTCTGCTCCTCCGCAGTCCCCCAAATTACGAATGCCACACAACCGACCGTGAGATTCCCCGCGGCGATGAGAAATACCAGTCTCCACTGTTCTATCGTTTGCTGCAATAAATAAAAAAATCGATTAAGCGATGATGGAAATAACATTTTTTAGATTTAATACCGTCGCATCTCAAGGGTAAATTTCTACATCTCATTAAATTGAAACTGTTAGAATTTACGGTAAAATTTATTACACGAAATCGCAAATTGAAATTTGCGGAATTCGTCGTTTTGAGGCAATTTTTAATCTATTATTCACCACTGATTACAAAACTATAGCTCATTTTACTCTTAGCATGATATTTGATTCAAAAACTCGTATCAGCGATAAAAAAACAAATTTTTTAAACGATGCAAGGCTGTCGACACGCATACGCACACGCACACGCACACGCGTGCAAAAAAAAATCGGATTTTTTTTTTGTATACGACTCTTACGTTATTGTTGGTGAGAATGCCGACGATCATCGGGGAAATAATCCCAGTAGCGTTGGTTATGAGCCCAGAGATTCCAAAGAGAACGCTAGCATAGTTGGGACTCAGATCGACATAATTTGCAATAGTTGCGGACGATAGTGCCCCGGTGACCGAAGTTCCCAAAATCATGAAAACAACAGCGAGTATAGGACTGCAACCACTCAGGCTGAGTCCAATTATCATTGCAGCTTGGCACCCGGCAGCCACGACGGTCGCCATTTTCCTCACAGCCGTGCGTGACATTTTCTCGGTCTTCATGAGCCAGTCGGACAGAACTGAGTAGAAGTAGGCGAATGGTATAAGGGTCAGATGCGGCACTCCCGAGAGTATCCCCGTCTGTAATTCAATTATTTTTTCACATATATATTTTTGATTGGTATTTCTTCTTTTTGATGATATCTTCTTTTTATCGACAAAGCATCAATATATGGCACGGAAATATTTTTGAAAGGTTTCAATAATAATTTTTTGCAATATTGAAAAATTTTTATCATTATTAAAAAATATTAGTGAAATGTTTTAAAATGATTTTGAAATTTTTTTTTGTCCGCTCATACGTCTTACATTGAAAAGTTTCAGAATTTGTTTAAAAACATTTCAGGGCAATGTGAGAGATTGCATCGCCAGTGCAATTTGCATATACACATCCGCTAAACGCGGAAACATTCGTAGAAATATCTCGGTGATTTCGGTGATCGATGAAAGATTTAATAATCGTTTCGTTGGAACATTTTGATAGAATATTTAAAAATATTGTTTTCATATATTTCAGAAATATTTCATGAGATTTGAAAGATTGAAAATATTTATAAAATTATTTTGAAATATTTCGTGCTACATTGGAGAAACTCACCATGTTGATATTCCATCCGTGGATATAGTTGAAGTAGGAAGGAGTTTGGGCCAAAAGTGTGTAAAAACCCCACGTAATGCCCCAATGAGCGACGATCGTGATCCACAGTGGCATTGAAGTAAAAATTTGGGCCCACGGTATCGGTCTCTTGTTCTCCTTCTCTGACGAGGGTGGTGTGTTCTTGATGAGAAACTCCAACTCCTCCTTCGAGATTCTCGGATGTTCTTGCGGGGTGTCGTAAACGAGGTAGCACCAGAAGGCGAACCTGGATCGTGAATTCAAAGTTATTCCATTTTAATGGCGGGGGGGGGGGGGGGGGGGCATTTTGCCAGCGGCATTGGTCCCATTTGCTTACCAAATAAAACCGATACCGGAAGTAACGTAGAAGGCGGCCTCCCAGTTGAAATAATAAATAATCGTCGCGCACAGTGGATAAGTTAGGGCCGTACCGAAGGAACCACCTGTAAAACGAAGTTTAAACTATTTTTTATACCGGATAAATAATACGATGGTGGGTTGAGATTTTAACTAGGAGTGTGTGAATAGCGTTAGAATTGAATATAAAAAATTGAATATTGATATTCAATTAAAGAATTGAATTGTTAAAGTCTGTTTGTAACTAAATTTTAAATGTTGTTAAAGTCTAATTCTAATTAGCAAATTTGTAAAAGGTCTTCACCTAAAAGAAATAAATATATTCTATTCCATACCGGATGAATTATAAAGTAGAGAAACTAAGACCTGTTGGGGTACCGACCTACGTAAGCGGTGACGAATTTGCTCGTTTCATTGGGAGGCACCCACTTTGTTGGCAAACCGTGCATGGCGGGGTACATGACGCCCTGTTGAAAAATTAAAAAATTAAAAACATGTATGCAACTTCGTTCCCTGTCGGGATAGGCGACTGCAATTTTGTGGGAATTCAACCGATAAAAAACCGGACGAAAACGTCCTAAAAGTAACTGCTAAAAACCGCAAATCACCCGAACGCAGAGCCGCGAAGTGGCGCCGTATGCGTTATTTTCACAACGTCTCTGAAGGGTTGTGGTCGTTTTACACATTGCCGGTATAAGGGGTGTTCTGGTACAGTTGTTTTACTTTATATAACCGTAAAAGTGTCGGCAACAGGAGCGTTCTGATATTTGTTTTACTTATAACAACCGCAAAACAACCGGTCATTAAACCGCTCGAGAAGCGTTCCGGTTGTTGTACTCGTGATGTTGCGGAAAGCTCCTCGAACGGTTGATCTACCTGTTACTTTGCGGTTGTAATAAGTAACAACCACATCAGAACGCTCCTCGAATGCTTAAAATATAGTATATTTCTCGATAACATTTCTCGGTAAGCCGACACCGAATCTGGTAAGTTCGCGGTTTTTTCGCCGATCTCAACCGGTTGTTTTTATGGTCAATTCACAGTCGCCTGTCCCGACAGGGATTAACAGATTCAGTGAAATGGAAAAATTTTAGGATTCTTCACGTATGCATTCCCAATAAAAAGTTTGATTCACCGGATCTAAAATTTGGCTGAGAATGTTTATCGGTAATTCTGAAGATTCAACGAGTCCATACCATTATGAAGCCCTGAAGACAGCGAAGAAAGATCAATGTTGTGAAGTCATACTTCATTGCGAACGGAAACAGCAGAGTGATGACCGCCGCTAACAAGTTACCACCGCCGAAGATGCGTTTGGCTCCAAAACGCTGTCCCAATATACCGCCTGGGACTTGAGTTGCCCAGTACAGCCAGTAGAAGGCGCCGAGTATCAACCCTTGCTGGTACTCCGACCAATCAAACATATCCGAATACTAAAAAAATCCATATTTTTCATCTTCAAAATCCAGTCTGAGCTTACACCCAGAAAAATAATTTTTCCGACGGCCACCGCTTATTTGGTTTAAGTAAACTATTTATTTGATTTAAACCAAATAAACGGTGGCCGTCAAATAATTTTTTTTTCTGGGTGTACAAGGCACTGGGCCATTATAATTAAATCGGCGATTGTAATTGATTGCGAATAGTTACATCGATCTCCTCGGGGATGCTCGTGGACGAGAGGTGTTCGGCGAAATTTGGTGCGGAAACGTTCGTCCATATCGTCGAATTGTTAATCAGTGCACACTGGGCTATCGAGGCTCTTGTTTTCTTTGGAATCACTGTAGCCACTATTATCAGGTTCATGCATATTTTGATCATATAATTCACCGCACAGCCTGCGAATACCATGTACCAGAGTACATCGCGGCAGCTGATCAAATCTTTTCCTTGGAAAGAAAAAAAAAGACATAATGTAAATGAAGGGGATTTTTTTTTTAAATATAGTGCTGAATTAAACAACTGATTCAATAATCCCTCCCCCTCTTCCGCTGATAAAACTAATAGAGATTCCGTGTATATTTAAGGTCGATTGAGGGGGTCGAGTTAGGCGAATAAGAAAGAATAATTTTGTTAGAGTCTTTTTTAATTAATTTAACTAATACCTTGTGCCTCGATTAATTTAATCGAAAAGATCTGGGAATTCCGCGAAACCTTGTATTCTCAAGACTTTGCTGATTACCAGAGATGTCGCGCTGCCTCGGTCCCATTAATAAAATAAAATATGATTTTGGCTTTTGCAATATATTTAACGCGCCCATCCATTAACCGTGTAAGCTCGTGTTTGGACAAAACGACGCTTTTCTTAAACATATATGCCAATCACAAATAGGAGATAAACGTGAGAAGAATTTGCGCTTCCACCATTCGTCTCTTTATAGAAGAAGAACAAAAAAAATTCCTTGCGACAGATAATGTCAAGGGACCTTATCGCTACTGTCTAGATCTTCCGATCGACCCTAAATCTTCGTTTTCATTATCTTTATTTCCCGCGAGAAAATCGTAAATTTTGTCTCGCCAAAGACGCGGTGCATCGTGGCTACACATGCATATATAGATATATACATATATACATTCATTGAAAAGACATGATACTTCCTCAAAGATTTACACAACTGGTGCACTCGAGTGCAAATACCGTTGGCGTCGGTATTTTTAAGTTTCGTATGTGGAAGCACACTTTCCTGCCCAATTTAATGAAATGATTTTAATTGATTCAAAGTAAACATTCAAATAAATAAACAACATCGGTTTTGTTATCGATTGTGCAAAATAGTGCCCCCAGTTAATATTCGATCACCGGACCGTGGAGATCCAATGAGAGAAGATCATGTGGCAAGTTCCAATTTTTAGTGAAGCATTGTAATATAATATTTATAGTCAAATTATTAATTATTAATAATAGTAACGCATTTTATGAGACGAAATAAAAAAGAAATATGATGAGAAAAAAAAATGAACGAAAAGAAAAGAAAAGGTAAAATGGAACAGGTACCTTTAGCCATTTGTCTTCCTTGGATGTAGCGTCAATTAGCGTATAATTAAAGATCCACACTTATCGACGGTTTCAGAGCACTGGAAGATTCGGATTTATAGAAATCAAGCGTATCAAGCGATTGAACAATAAAAAATATTCTAGAAGAAAAAAGAAAATTACTCCATTCGCAAAATTTAGTCGGAAAATCTCTTCCGAGTTTTCCACATTGACTGATACTTGATCGCTTATTAATTTGACTAGATCGTTTTTACGCTGAATACCGTGAGATTCTTTACTGCTCAACAATAACGAGCAATTTCTCGAGACATTTTTTTAGGCTGAATACGCGATTCGGTGAGGAGCTTGAGAGACGTTTGCTCGTGCGCGAACGGTAGCTCGGAGGACTATGAAACGATTCACTTCTCCCGCGCTCGAAGGAACTTCGTTCTCCTGATAAGAGAATCGAAAGTGATGGAGTGGAAAACGCATTGATGCCGACGCGGACGACACAACGACTGTTTGAAAACAGCGGCACGTTTAACAGGCCAAACCAAAAGTATAAAGGCACACTGAGAAAAAAAATGGTTGGATTAACCAAATTCGCAGTCACATACGTTCAAAGCCGTTATTTGGTTGGTAGGACTAAACCATTCTTTTATTGAACGATTATTCGCTTTAGTCGATTCAAAATATTTCGATTGAAACTAAATTTTTCATTGTATCAACTAAATAACGCCTTTGAAAGCGAGGGAACGCACCTTGGTTCATTTAATAATTTTTTTTTCAGTGCAGGCTAATTAATATCAAAGAATCTGTTTATTGCATGCAATTTTTTTACAAGGTAAATACGTTATCTTTTGAAGGTTCGTGAGCAATGACTGTTAACCTTCATTACTCGTTCACATTCACATTTACTATGAGAATTCAACATTTCAATTAGATACAATTTAAGAGGCGCCTTCAATCGTACACCGTTCAATTGCTCAGTCGTTCGTTATTACTCAGTCAATCACACGACGCCAAAAATGTACATACGTGAGCGACTTCATTTAAGTGTACACGACAAAAAGTTTACTTATTCAATATGTAACACATCAGTAAGTTTACACTATTTCATTGTTACACTTGGGAAATCTCACAGCTTTAAAACATGACGTACAATTATACTCCACATGTGTAAGCTTATACGCGAGCGACTTTACACCGACGGGGAGGAAAGTCGGCCTTTGAGGGGGCGTTGGATGATTTCCACTGTTATTCTGCATGTAAAATGAACCGACTATCGGTTGAAACGCCTTTTTTTCCCTTTCAGCGTCAATCCGCTCGCATACTGGCTTCCCCGAGCACTTTCACCCACCCCAGCAGAGTCAGACAGCGCGCATCAGGGACTAGCTTAAATAGAAAATCGTTTGAATCGCCTTACATACGTAGTTCAAATTGAAGCGTCTTCGAGACTTAGCTGCTCAAAAGCGCGTAGTTAGCGTTCGGCAATTAAAAATCGACGACTTTATTTCAAAGAACCCTTGAAATAAGACTTCAATGTTGGAAATATGTAAAAAATATGCTTTCAAGTTTAATACATACCGCTATCTCATTTATTTATATATGTGTTATAGTGCCGTAAAAAAATGTGCGTTTCGATTAACCGAATTTTTCATTATCCGAACTAGACCCGGTCCCGATGGGTTCGGATAATCGCGGTTCTACTATATCACGAAGATTGCACTAACATTGCTACAAGTATGTTATATAATGGTTACACAATTTTGTATATATAATTGTAACTGTACTGACATATAACACTTACATTACCTGCATATAACAATTCAAACATTACATATTACTTCCATGTTATATACCCTCTATATATCACAGGAATAACATTGTTACATCACATGTAACTTCCATGGTATATTGTCGTAATAAAACTTGTTTACTGGTGTAGGTATAGCGTAAAGTTACCCTGATAAACAAGCTGCACGAAAAGTAGCCGTTGGCGCAATAATTGCGACATGTGCCGCACATGTAGCAAATATTGCCCCAATATTGCTACTTTTTTTTGTCTATCTGGGTAATCATCATTGACCAATTAAAAATTATTGTCATAAATAACGTGATTTAATCTCATTTGTATATCATGAAGAAAAATCTATGGGACTGTCAACATTATCGGTGTTTGCTGATTCGCTATTTTTCTTCGATTTATTCTCGAGCCTTTGAAGTTCCTCGGAGTTCGTATCTATCGGTTTTCCAGCAGAGTTCCACGGTTGTTCGTCCGAAGTTCCCCAGATTGTGTAAACAACAGCGCTCAGTCCCAAGTTCGCCGCCGCGATGACAAATACCAGACGCCACTGGCCGATTGTTTGCTGCGGATAGAGATAAAATGGTTACAATAGCCGAGGGGAAATATTAGACATCGATAACGAATCACGATTCCGATTTAGATCAGGATGACTGACATTGTAGTTCGTTAGAATTCCGACTATCATGGGCGATATGAATCCAGCGCTGGCCGTGACCAATCCAGCGAAACCGAGTAGCACGCTCGCGTAATTTGGGCTCAGGTCAACGAGGTTCGCCAGGGTACCAGCGGACACCGCACCGTTCACGGCTGTACCGGCCATTATGAAAAAAATCGCCAGATTCGGCTCGCAGCCGCTGAAGCCCAGGCCCAGCGTCATGAGTCCCTGGACACCGGTGCACATGAAGGTGGCTAATTTCCGTACGTTGGTCAAAGACATCCTCTTGGTGCGCAGAAGCCAGTCGCTCAGAATCCCGAAGAAATATGAGAATGCCATTCTCAGTAGATGGGGCAGACCCGACAGAATTCCAGTCTTTCGTGTGCATAAAAAAAATGAAGCGATAAACGATGAATAAGAAATTTAAGAATTATTAATTAAATTTAAGAAACGGTTAACACATTTTTTTAATGAAACTCATGTATGAAAAGTGTTATTTTTCGTGCCTGTCGAGAGTGGCGTAAGTGGCGCCTTAAAGCCAAGTGTTTTATAATATCCGGCGCATGCGCACATCGGGCCGATTTTACTTGACGCACGCTTCTCGTACTTTCTGCACGCTGGCTGGCTGTATAGCGCCGCAATCAGCAGGCACGGAGTAGCACTTCTCCTGCATTGGTTACAAAAAATATTATGCGATACTAGTGCGGTGTAGTGAACATCATACGCGGACTGTGAAGTGAGTCGCACTCGCCGCACTCGTACCACAGGGAGCGCTCGCCTTTCTTACAGTTCGCTTTACCGCACTTGTATCGCAAATTACTATTTTCATTGAATAAAATAAAAAGTTCAATGACACTGACGGCATTGATGTTCCATCCGTGAACGTAGGTGAGATAGGTAGGTGCTTCGGTCATGAATGTAAGAAAACCCCATACACCGCCCCAATGCGCTACAGTCGTGATCCAAAGCGGTCCCGAGGTGAGAATCTTTCTCCAAGGAACATCGACTCGCACCTCTTCGATCATCGAACTACCGATCTTCTCCAGTATGTAGTCCCGTTCGGTTTCACTTATCCGGGGATGCTGCTGCGGCGTGTCGAACACCAGGAAGTACCAAAAACAGTACCTGAACGAACAGTCTTAAGATGAGGATTCCGTATGGGTATTGATGTTAAATTGGTTATAGCGTGTACCAAACGATTCCGACGACTGAGGATGCATAGAACGCCGCTGCCCATCCGTACTGGTCGATGCAGAGAGCGCACAGTGGATAGGTAATTGCTGCACCGATCGAACTTCCTAAAAATGATAAACTCATCAATACAATAAGCATTATTTTTTATCTGCACTAATGAAGGTTCCCTTAAGGATATCCTTACCAACATTTCGATATTGTATGCTTAATATTTTTCTCATCAAAGATTTCTGAAAATCTGATCGACTAAAATCCCTCGGTCGGTAACAAAAACTGTAAGTTATTTAGGGGACTATTTCTGGCTTTGTATCTATTTCTGATTAAAAGCGAATTCTTACGTGTTCCGGATATCAATTCAGCGTCATATAAGAGATTGTTTTTCACGAAGTGGGCATCGGTGCAAAAATTGATTACAGTTTTTATCATCGTCGCGGTATTTCGCATGTTCTTAAGATTAAAACTAACGAATGCTCGTCTCACCGAGATAAGAGCTAACGAATTTTCCCCTCTCGTTCTGCGGTATCCATTTGGCGGTCATGTCGTGCATGGAAGGCCACATGACGCCCTGAAGAAAATAATAGAATAGAAGAATCTCTCAAATAAGATGAGGTCTCGTGTCTGTCAACTTACCGAGATAAGACCCTGTAGGACACGCAACGAAACGAGACCGTACAGATGATAACGCGTGAAAACGGGTATCAGTATGCCGAGAAGCGCGGTGGCCAGGTTTCCCCAACCAAAAACCAGCTTGGTACCGTAACGTCGAGCGAGAAGACCACCGGGTAACTGAGTTACCCAGTGAATCCAATAGTAGGCGCCGAGCGCCAAACCTTGATCGTACTCCGTCCACTCGTATTGATCGTCAGGAAAGGAGATCTTCGACTCCATGATTTTAAATAAATAAATAAATAAATAAATAAGTAAATAAATAAATAAATAATCATATAAATAAATGCAATGATTGTTGAGCATTCATGTGAAGATACACCAATTTGTTACCAGGGAGTTCTGGGTTGTCGACTCGTTCCAGGAATCATTTTTGGGAGATAGTTTGGCCCATGGATCAATCGTTCTATAATCAACCGTTGCGCATTGCGCGGCGGCCTGCTTGTATGCTGGTTCCTCGTGACGTTTAACCATCGCTACTATCGTCAGATTCAGGTTTGTTCTGAGCATGTAATTTACAGCAAATCCGAAGAATACCAATACCCACAGCACATCCCGGCACGACAGAATCCCTTTGGCTTGAAAATAAAAGTAACATTTTTTGAGGGGACGTTCCATTCTTTTTTAGGATTCAGTATTAATTTTAGGATTCAGTATTCATTTTAGGATTCAGTATTCATTTTAGGATTCAGTATTCATTCTAGGATTCAGTATTCATTTTAGGGTCAGTATTTATTTTAAGATTTAGGATTCATTTTAGCATTCAGTATTCATTTTAGGGTCTGTACTTATTTTAGGATTTAGTAGATTCATTACAAACACAACACCGAGATTAAGGAAAATTGCGCTGCAGTAAAAATTGCCAGATGTCAAGTCGAAAGCTCGTGCGTGTGTAATATTGAAAACCGGGGTTGCAACGCAATCAAAAATCGGATAGTGATACACCGTAATGATTTCCGGTTTACCGTAATCAAGGCTGACAATTCGCATGAAATCGTATGCAAAATCATCTGCTAACCCACGGCGATAATGTTAGTGTCAAGTGTCAATGATTTCATTGAGCGTGTTACTCTGAAGGGCACGTGTAACGACTGTGACGATATATGCAATTGTTGCGTGATGCATTGCCGACCCTCGACATTCGTACGGTACAATCTCGAGCTCATCGTACCTCTAAATCATTTCGCATTGGAAGGCTGAACTAAATACCTAGCATCATACAATCGGCATTTGCATTTTTGCACAACCGGCGCGAAACCGCGCGTGCCTTTTATTACCTCTACGACGTTGTTTGCTTGAAAGCTTTGTAAAAACAAAACACATACAAAATTTCCTGAATTAACTCCTCAATGAATATCTCGTCGCGACATCAGTTGCAATATGAATAAAAATCGCAGCGCTCGGTATCAGATTATCTTTATAATGTCAATTTCTATGCACGATCGGCCGATAGCAATTCTTTCCACAATTAGAACTAAAGCCCTCGAGATACGAAGCTGAAAGAAATATGGGCATGCTGATTTTATTTTGAATTATTGTACAATACCGGTATGGACTGTAAAAAAAAAATTGTAAATTTAATCGATCGGACTCGAAGTTTTTCTGCAAAAACTGGTACCCTAAATTTTATGTACACTTGTGATGAAAAATTAATATACATTTTCATTGAAATTAAAGTAAATTACTAAAAATAGAGTATTCCCAATGTTTTTAATACACCGAAAATTCATTTTTTTAAATTTTATAACTTAATATACTAGTTTTGCATAAAAATTTCCACTCTAGTATATTAAACACAGTGGCCGCGGTCAGGGAAGACCGGGAAAAGTCAGGGAAAAAAAACTTCATCAGGGAATCAGGGAAAAGTCAGGGAATTTTTTTCGGGGGAAAAAACGGCCTCCATGTTAAATTTCATACGAACTTTTTTTACAGTGTGATCAGATGAGGAGGCCATTCGAAATTTTCAGAATTCTAATTAAAAAGATATCTGATAAACGTTCACAAACATGCATGTTGTGTTAACGATGGAAAAAAAATGAACACTATCCGGTAAACCAATGCTCATCCTTAATCTTCAAAAATAAGTAATCGTCGCCCACAAATTCCTTACCCATTTTTAACTCAATTTGAAGTATCCTATGATTAAAAAAAAAAATCTTTTTTTTAAGTACTTTGGATCGAGCTGCTACCGTGTCTGTTGATATTTTTATATTGCAGATTAAAAATGATCTCTCAATGTATGAACTTCACTTGATTTATATCGAAGGACATTGTTATTTGTCAGTCATTGAATAAAGAACGATAACTTTAATACCGATAATAAAAACTCGCGTACCGGAGTATAATATATAGAAACACCTCAGCTATACAGCCGAGGTGGCATTTACGCGTCTTTGAATCTCAGTTGCAGATAACGAATATTTTGTAATCGCGCAAAAAATAAAATGAAATTTAAAATATTGAAAAAAATTAGAGCGTCTCGCGTTTGCATATCCGTTCAAAGTGACATTTCATACGATGAGGAGTCACCATACGTCTCGTTTGTGATAGGATTGGAGAGAACACTGGCGCCTGTTGTATCCAGTTCGACGACGAGACCCTCGAATCTAGGAATTGCTCTGCACCCGCACACGTCACACGTCTGAATACCCACGAATCCCTATCGCTCTATTAAGCGGCATGATTTACATACGGCAAAGATTTTTTTTTCATCCTCCGACGTTGCATAGAATGCGATATATGCCCACTGGTTGAAGTGGTGTGCGAAGTAATTTATGGAACGCACTATTTGCACGTGCGTGATACTCTTAACACTTAATTCTTGTTAATCGGATGTCTGCTGATAGTGGTTCTTTCGGAGATATGCGCATCGAATGCTACAAGCTGCAGCATTTCGCGGACGCAAAACTCCGCCTGGAAGACAAAAAAAAATACATTCAATTTTTTTGTAAAACCTTATGAGTCCGATATCGCGCCCAATTGTCAAAAAAATGTAACCGAAGAACTGAGATTTTCAATTCCGTATCGACAATCGTAGATCCGATGGCACTTCCTGGTTGAAAAACTCAGTGTTCCACCGGAAGTGACGTCGCAGCCAAAAATTGGAATTTTGTTTTTGTGACGTCACTTCCGAACGAGCCCCGACATCGATACGGGATCACTTTGCACATTTATGCAGTTCATTCGCGAGTTACCTTCGTTTGGTATGATCAAAGCGAACGCGAGCTCAAGGCACCAGCTTTATCGGCGCTCGGAGTTTATATATCAGCTGTTATAGTAGAGACCATCACGGCATTTTACCAATCGACTCCGATGAATACATTGTGTTTATGATAAATGTAGAGTGTGAGAGCTGCCTGAACTTACTTTTTTTTTTACACAAAACCCGATCTCTCCGATAAGATATGTTGAAATCCCAAGAAAACTGCTTAAGGGGCTGCTGGAGCTGTTTTTTTTTCTTTTTTAACTTGCTTTACCTGTTTTACCGACGGACCTAGACCATTTTTCAGTTCCGACTTAGCATTGCTAATATGCTACACATATTAGCAATGCTAAGCGGCCGCGCAGCAGCCGCTTCCCCCCACCCCCCTACTGTATCGCATTTGCACGAGGACACAGGAAAACTGCAGAAAACCTGCATCGATACAGTCGGTCAATCCAACCGAGTCTTGATATTCGCATTCTTATACTTCGAGTACGTACATCGATTCTCAGAATTCGACCTCCTAGTGCACGGCTAGGCGGTCACCCATCCAAGTACTGACCGCGAACGATTCAGTTTGACTCTGGGGACCACCGAAGCCGCACACTAACCGCGCATCCACCGCTGTCGGCCTAGAAATGGGTAATGAGCAGATGTGTTAGGCGACACCTAGCGGTACGCGGTAGAGTTACCTTCTCCCCCATCGCCCCAGCGTGTTTCACATTGTCTGAAGCCTGTCGATTAGTATAAGTCCGCCCGAAATTATCACAGTCGGGTCGTGGGTCCCGATATGACTGATACAATCATAGCTGACTCAAGATACAAATGTTGTACATCTAACGTGTGCTTACAATACGGCAAAGAAAATGTAATCAAACAGGACAACTCACGAGTCCCACGAGTTCGAGCGTTCCACGGAACGCTCGAACAGCAAAATCTGCGAGAATGATAAAGTAGCTGTAACTCATTGTGCGGTGTAATAATAATAATAATTGTTTTTTTCTGCAATGGAAGATGTATTAATGTATTCTTTTTCACCCATATAACTTTAATCATTTGAATCCACTTCCGTTTTCATGCGACGCGCAAGTATTATAATCTATAACTAATATTATAGTCTATACTTTATATTATAATCTATAAGTAGTATTATAAGTCTAACTAATATTACACAATTACCCTACCGCGAAATAATTATCTGTTACGCATCACACGGAAGTACGACATACACGTACGTTGGGTCGTCTCGAGGGATATGTAGATTTTTCCTCAGAAGAAAATAAAAAAAATTTAATTGCTTCAGCAGAATCTCGTGACCGAATTTTTGGTATCTGCAGCACTAACAATAAATACACTCTCTTTTCGTTTACCCAATAATGATATGTGAGGGATCGAGCGATCCGGTCTTGGCCGAGTCATAATCGAAAGCAGAATAAATCCGTTAACTTGCACACCGTCGCATATTGAGAAATAAATTCTAAGTCTTTGTCATATAATTCATGCCCGAACCTAATAAAAACAAAAGCATGAAGTATATGAGCAATATCTATAAATCGGGAATTTATCGCTACGACGGAAAAATTCCGCGTTGAGAAATATTATATGTTTACATGTGTTTGTGTATCGGCCTGTTTACCCTACGTCCCTTATCATATCAAATTCCAATTTGTCTTGCCTTTGCGACATCATTATGGTTTTCTGACGCAGGAAAAGATTGTCAATAATTCTGAATTCAGACAGCGACCATGCTGTTATGGAACTATATTATGAAAGTACTCGTGTTATCATCGCCCTCTATTTTTCCCTCGTTTATTCAGGTCGTCAATTATGAAATTACGCACTACAGAGATTCATTGAATGTTATATTACTTACGAATAAAGTAAAAGTATATTCTATCTCCCCCTGAATCTTCCTTTCTTTCTGTAAACAAAAAAGTCGCCGCATTAACCGATTTTACTCGACTATGATATTTTCGTCACGACACATCTGATAAATATTTTATTTCACAGAATTTTTACATTTTTTTATTTCACTGAAATCAGAATTTCTTTCACACTTTTAATGTCAAACGATCCTCTATTTTTCCTACAGCCAATAAAGACTCTTGGTTGCAGAGTTCTAAAAATACGGTCGAGCTGTGCAACGGTAAACTCACATCGGTGATTCGTATCCGAGTCCATATTAAATGTATACATCCCGTACCACGTTTTACATCGAATTACGGAAATGTTTTGCTCTCTCGTTATCTCGCAACGTATTCGGTAAGCTGGCGAAGACTTCTTTGCGATAATTTATATCGCTGTCTCGCCGCTTCAATCCCGAATAGCGCACTCCGTTCGAGATGTTAATTGTAACCTTGAAGCTATCTCGATGTGATTTTTCTTTATGGGTCGATATTCTTGACACGAATATCGAGTACCGGGAAATCTCGTATACTCGCAATAATCGTGTCATTGTCACCAGTCAAAGAAATACCCGTGAGTTCTGATGGACGGTACTTTTTTTCTTCTATGTTTTGCATCGGAAAGTTGCGATCAAAAAATGGTGAGAAACAAGTGGCGATTACAATTTGGATCGAAAAAAATACGGCGACTTACTGAATATAGTTAGCCGTTCCAAATAGTCACCGCAAAGAAAACAGACAAAAAAAATGAAATTTTAATAGAATTTTTCCCCTTTTTTTCCGAAACTTTCGTGTTATTGTGGATGTAATGCAACATTATCTATAATTGCTGTACTCTTCAGAAATGTTTGTATCGCGCTTATTCTCTGCAGAAGATCGATTTCCGTCGGCTCGATGCGCGATGACCCCGAAATTGATCAGTTGATGCAATGGCCGCTCTCTTTGCGAGTGAACGTGGAAGAATCAACGCGATCTCGACTACCCGGTACTCATTTTTTCCACGATTATCACGATCTTACTTTCTCCATACGTGTGTTACGCAATGATCACTTTAAATTACATAGTTTTACAACTTCGCGAGTGATCGGATCGAATTACGCGAGTTTTTTTTTCGTATGGATACCACGAAGTTACTGGGAGTGCCAGCGAGAAGTGTTGGATACCGTGATTATGCAACAATTCGGCTGCACATTCTTTTTTTTTCTTTTTGTTTATCGCGTGTTCATGAGCAAATTAAAACGTTTACCGTCCGACTGAAAGTTCGGAGCACAGAGAAATTATATATTTTTAAAGTACGACTGTTTCTCCAATTACCAAGATTAATGGTGCATGTAATTGGACTTGTGCAATTAACTTTGAAAGGGAACTAAAAAAAAACGAAAAAAAAACCAGTTCAACCCATTGCGTGCATAAATAATCGCTACATATGTACTACAAAATACTGCAACTTTCTGCATCGCACTGTCGTAAGCGAAATCGGCATACGATCACGGTAAAGAAATATTGAAATGTAACTCCCCGTAAATAAAACCAAAATTGAAAAGAAGCTGCGAAATAATCCGTTATCTGGTAGTTGATGAAAGAGATTGGCAATATTTAATCTTGAGTAATTTTTCATACATAATTCACGATTTGATTAAGAGCCCGTCGATGATAAATTGCACCAATCTAATCGGTCAATGGTTACGTTCCTGTGTTGATAAAAATTGACATAGGGTAATTCTGGTTGCTACTGCCACAGTTTATTTTAAGCAGCAGAACGGAACACCCGCCTTTGAAGAATAAAAACAAAAATTGGTTGCGAACGATTCCAAAAACATTATTGGTGAGTATTAGTGATGGTGATATGAAAAAATATTATGGTCCGCCCATATGGGTGGTATATCGGGCACTATGGGTGATGTACGATTCAGGCACTATGGGTAATGTGGGATTCTGAGCACTATGGGCGATTTATCATTCGGACACTACCCTGATAGCCACTCTCCACGAAATAGTCGCAGTTGGAGCAATATTTGCGACATGTGCAGCGCATGTCGCAAATATTGCTCCAACTGCGTCCGTTTCATGGCGCGTGGATATTAGGGTAGGTGATGGACGATTCGGTCACTATCGGTGATGTATGATTCGGTCACTATCGGTGATGCATGATTCGATCACTATGGGTGATGCATCGTTTGGGCATTATGGGTGGTACTTGGTTCGGATTCTATGGGTGATGTATGATTCGGGCACTATGGGTGATATTGGTAATTGTCGTGAATGAACCCAACGACGCCTCAGTAGTTGTAAAAGCTCGAATCCTTTCAAATCTCATCAACCTTACGTACAGCAGATAAGAAATTCCCCCCGTTGAATGACTTTGAATTGATTAAAAAAATAATAATAATAATTGATCGACCTTGGTAAATTAAATTTACGGACGCAAGAATACGTTGAACTTCGATAGACGGGCACGTGGTCTTTGGCGCGGTGTGTACATACTATGTTGCCGATAGCCAGAGTGCTGTGACTCCACACCCGGTCGCGATGTCGAAAGAGACAATCCGGAAAGCTGAAAAAAACATCATTTCCCATCTACGCTGCGGCCGAGCCTTACGGACTATTTTGTCTGGCCGAACGTAAACGGAGAGGAGGGAAGGTGTTGGACCTCGAAGCGGCCGTTTCATATCGCTCTTGCACAGTAGTCTTCACCCAGTCCCGACACGAGCGAGATCCAAGTAACGCTGCAAGATTGTTGCATCAACGACTTTTCGAAGCCGACGAAAATATAACAAGGCGATCAAGAAAAGTGTTTCGGAACTGCATATTATCGCTATAAGATTGCAGGAAGGAATACGTGGTTCTCGCTGTTCGGATATCGTAATTGTGGGAGTTTTTCGAACGGTTCTCATACGGTTCGAAAAGCTTGAATAAATTTTGAATAGTAATCAATTGATTGGCGAAAAACCGATCATCTCGAGAAAACAAGTGACCGAAAAAAAAAGTTTTTTCAATTCACTTTAAATCGTGTGGACGTTGGGATAGTTCGGGTGCAAAGTATATATACTATATACGTATAGTATATTTCGAACCGCATTAAGATGCCAAGCAGCAAAACAAGAATTGCCATAATCGGGGGCGGTGTTGCTGGTCTGGTGATGGCCAGACACGTGGCTTCCAGTCCCGAAAACTTCGACCTGACCCTCTTCGAGCAAACTGACACGGTCGGAGGTACCTGGGTGTACACCGATGACACGGAACTCGACAAGAATGGACTTCCGGTTCACAGCAGCATGTACAAAAATCTCAAGTAAGAGAGTTTTCTGCTTCTTAAAATATATACTAATTAGTATATTAGTATATTAGTATATTAGTATCCCTCATGAAAATGAACTATTCGTCGTCAAATGGTTACCATTGAATCTGAATGGTGTACAGAATGGTGCATCAGTAGTAACCATTCAGAGTGTAAACATTGGTGTATTGTAACTATTGAGAACGTAACTATTAAGTAATTGTAATCGTTTGAAGTATTACCATTGACCAATTGTTACTATTTATAACCCTACAATTGATGAATAGTACCTATTTGGACCATTACAATTGACTACTTGTAACTGTTAGGAAAATGGCCATTGACTAGTTGTAACTATTATGCGGCACAAGGATTGATCAATATTTGCTATTTCGATCTTCACTTTTAACAAATTGAACGCTTAACTTGTAATAAACGGAATAATTTCTATCTATGTTCCTTGACTCTTAGGTCCCAAGTTGTGGTTCTCTTCTCTAGGGGCTCGATGGCGCTCTATATTTAGGAGAAAAATATATTTGGATCAACGTAAAAGTTAAACTCTCTTTAAGTATTTACCTGCCTGTCCCGACCCGTATTGATATCTGTATGTATTTCGAGAGCATTGCTTCAAGTTACAGCAAACATTACATTTCGTTAAACTCAAAACGGTAAACAGAATTTGACATCTCTTGTGAACATGTCTTATGAACATCGGAACGACTTTTGCACTGACCAAAGAACGCTTTAGAAATTTCGTCGATTTTCTGGTATTTTCTACGACTATAAATACTCACGAATTAAAAATTACTATGCATTATCATATATTACTGGCGACTCAGCCATTAAAATACGAAACCAGCGTTTATGTCATCCATGTCAACAAAATCCAAAATTGATCGATAGCGCAGTGGCAGAGCTCTTGTCTGGTACGAAGAAGGTCGTCGGTTCGATCCCAACATCAGTCGAAAGTTTTTCCCAACATAATTGGGTCGAGGTTACGCCCATAAGTAATAGTAACGAGGCAGAAAAACCCTAATACAAGGATAATATGGATTTTTTTCTTCATGTTATTTGCTTTAAAATAATAACCAATGGTGACCACTAAAAAATTGTACGCCAATTTACCATTAGACATATTTCCAATCGTTATACCAATGGTTTTTTTCTTAATGATGACCAATGGTTCATTTTCATGAGGGATATTAGTAATACAGATATAGTATATTAGTAATAGAGAACGTAAAAAAGTGAAATCGCTCCCCATTCTATAACACGCCATCGGAGCCATTTGCATACGGCGAAATTGCAGATTTCTTGTTAAACTTAGTGTAATTCAAAAATTACATGATAGATGACTGTTCGCAAGTGACTTATTGAGTTACTTAATCGAACTCCGAGATATGACAAAATCGTATACGCAATGACGTACTCGGCAATTTGCCAGTTTCGTCATGATACATTTCTATAATGTTACATTTCACGGCTGATGAAATCACAACAGCAAAGTTCATGGCGGGAAGGTTTATAAGGAGTGTCGACCGGATCGTCGTTCTTTTTGGCGTTTTTTCGATTCCTTCGCTAATCAACGTCCGGAATTGCCGAATAAATTCGTGTGTGTATAAATTATGCGTACACACGCGCCAACGTATGTGACAAGTGGCGGGCAACATCATAGGTCGACGTTGCGCAGCGGCCCCGAAGAGATACTATCGCGCACGCGGCAACTGCAAGATTTCCACTTGCGTCGCGGCACGCCGGACCCAAAAACGATAGGCCCCGAGCGATAAACTTGGCTGACACCGAGATAGACTTTTCGACCGGGACGTAAAGCGGAATCGTCCGGTAAAGGGCGCGATATGTACAAAGGGCCGACGAAGCGATGGGGCGAGTTATATAACGATAACTTGCCACAATTGTTTATAATAAATTATCCCCATAGCACGGAAATATTTCTAAAATGTTTAGAAACAATTTTTTGAAATATTGAAAATATTTTACCAATATTACAAAATATTTCTGAAATATTTTTCAATGTTGGTAAAATATTTATTAGATATCTTTCTGAAGTATTCAAGAAAGTATCAATATTTTAGTGCTGTAGCTATTGTTCATTATTTTAAACATAGTACTGCCTCCAGCATTTAATCTATGAGATTACTGTAAGCCCCTTCAAGAGTGCCAATAACGTGTATAGTGTTATGACACATTAAATAGTCGCACTGTATTAAAATACATCCACGAACCATGGAATTTTTTATTTTTCGTTCCTTCCGAACGTAGTTCAGTACAAATCCGCTAATATTCGCTTTCAACAGATTTTTTCACCGTCTCAGAAATATTTCATACGTATGAAAGATTAAGTATATTTCTCAAATATTTCTCAAATGTTTCGTTGGAATATTTTGATAGAATGCTTGAAAATATGATTTCCATATATATCAGAAGTATTTTTGTAAGATTTGAAATATTAAAAATATTTCTGAAATGTTCTCAAAACATATCGTGCTATATGGGTAATTAATTATGGAATTGATAGAATATTATTTTACAGGACGAATCTACCGAAGGAGATTATGCAGATTCAAGACTTTCCATTCCGGGAGCAGGACGGCCCTTCGTTCGTCCATCACAGCGTCATAAGACAGTATTTGATCGATTACGCCAATCATTTCAATCTGTTTCAACACACGAAGGTGCGTCAATGTGCCAGTGTCCGAAGATGATTCTTATCCACGCGATCGCATCTTTCTATTTATTTGTAATAAATTAATTATTGCATTTTTGTAAACTAATTTTATTGTTTATTATTAGTAATTAATTATTACATTTTTTTGCTAATAATTTCGTTGCTTATAGTTCGTAATTAATTATTAAATTATTTAATTTATAAATAATGAAAAAAGAATAATTTTCACAGTTGAACACGTTCGTGAAACACGTCGAACCGGATACTCTTCCCGGAGGTCAGACGATCTGGACGATAACATATTTGGATCTCGCGTTGAAGGTCGAGAGCGTCAAGACGTACGACGCCGTCGTGCTCTGCAACGGACACTACACCGTCGGCAACATACCCCGCATAATCGGAAGTGAGACTTTCCCCGGCGATTGCATACACAGCCACCAGTACAGAAAACCGGAAAAGTACACGGGAAAAAAAGTTTGCATCCTCGGAGCTTCGTGGTCGGGCATCGACATTGCCATTGAAGTCTCGAAATACGCGGAAAAGGTATACATCATTCTTGCCGGCACGAATATTATCAGATTCACCCGTACTCACCATCGGAGTCAAAAGTCGGAGTAAACAAAAAATTATAATAATAATAAGAGGACGACAAACTCGAGGTCATTTTTAATCTCGAAGGTCTCTTACGGTTGTTGATCTATAATTTGCCCGCTTCCTCCAGAGACTGCGTCGCCAAATAATAACTCAATGCTTGGAATTTAAAATAAATAAAAAATAAATCACGTTTTTCCAATGTTAATGACGACGCGCATTCATTAATTGCAGGTGTATCTGAGCCACGATCTGCCGGAACCCCTGGACGCCACTATGTCCAACAACGTAGAGCAGACGCGCGGTATAAGGTCCATAAACGGAAATACCTTCGTCTTCCGAGACGGTACATCGGCTTACGTCGACGACTTCATATATTGCACCGGTAAGACAATAAATTATCATTACAATTGTTTCGTGTTCTTGCTACGAAGAAAGTTCTATTTAATGCCGTTCTTCTTCAATTCTTTTCTTCTTGTTGCACAGGGTACAAATTCACTTATCCGTTCATGTCGGAAAAAGTGGAGATCAACACGGAGGACAACCACGTTGAGCCGATCTACAAACACATAGTGCACACAGACGTGACGAATCTCTTCTTCATAGGAATACCCGGAATCGTAATACCGTTCCCGATGTTTTATATCCAAGCGCAGTACATTCTTGGAATACTCGAGGGACGCGTAGTGTTACCGTCGTCGAACAGGATGCGAGAAGAATTCGCTAGGGAAAAGAAGGCTCTCTTGGAGAAAGGAATACCGGTAAGAGATCGTATACTCGTTTGAATATTTCTTTATTTTTTATTTCCGAGACTGTATCCTCTTATTTAACCGCATCTTGTATTTATCGGCAGGCGAGGCATATAAACAAGATGGTCGAAAGGCAATGGGGATATTACGAGGAGCTCGCCAACGCGGCAAACGTGCCGGGTTTCGCTCCGGTCGTCAAGAAGATTTACGACCACGTTAATCAGATGCGGGAGCTCGACTTCACCACTTACAAGAATTATCAGTACAGAATCGTCGACGAGGACAATTTCATTATGGATTACTGTAAATCTTGTTAGGGTCCACGGGAGAGTATTGAATAAAATTATATGATACACATAAAAGAAGCAAGCGTTATGATGCTGTTTGCATCGAAATGCAAACAGCGCAATGCGCTTCTTAATCCTTCCTGAACGAATCCTACATGAGGTAGATGATTCACGAAAACAGGCATATAAAGCGGAGAGGCAATCACTTTAGCCTCCATCTTCAACTTTCGGTTTGAATCATAGTTATTGCATGTCTTTTTGCATGTGCGGAGTAGTACGGTGCGGAGTAGGACAACTGTATCATCCTTTCTGGTCGGCAAATAAAATGTTCAAACCGAATGTGACATATTTCCTGTATGACGTCATTCCCGGTTGAAAAAGGAGATCCGCTCGTCGGAAGTGAAGTATTTCCGGTATAACGTCACGTCCGGTCAAAAAGTGAGATTGCCAAGCCAGAAGTGACGCTTTCGCGTATAACGATACTTCCGGTTAAAAACCCAAATTTTCAAACCGGAGGTGTCATATTTTCGATGTGCTGTCACTTCCGGTCGGAAAGTACCATTTTCAAACCGAAAGTGACGTTTTTCTGTATGAAGTCACGTTCGGTTAAAAACTGAATTTGTCAAACCGGAAGTGCGTTTTCACGTATTACGTCACTTCGGGTTAAAAACACAAATTTTCAAACCGGAAGTGACATATCTTCGATATGCCGTCATTTCCAGTCGGAAAATAAGATTTTAAAACCGGAAGTGACGTATTTCCGATATGCCGTCACTTCCGGTCGAAAACTGAGATTTTTTAAACTGCAAGAGACGTTTTCTCGTATGACATCACTTCCGGTTAATAACAGATTTTCGAAACCAAAAATCGTATGACGTCACTTCCGATTCGAGAACTGAGATTTGAAAACCGGAAGTGGTTGCGAGCTTTTGCAGCTAATATCGAAAATCTCTCATGGTTTTTTCTGCGGCCTGCTCACTACTTTTTTAAGAAAATGAAATTTTTTGTCATAATCATAATTATCGTAAATGAGTTTGCCTTGAATGATACCATCCTATCCCCGAAATATCATTGGTCGATTGGTTGAGTAGCAGCAGCGGTCGCTTAGCAACGCGTCGCGTCAGTTGGGCAACGGACTCTCGAGTTTGTCAACAAAGCGATGTGACACGCGAAGTAACCGTTATCACCTTGACATACATATTCCGACAATAATGGACGAACGAGAAGATATCGAGAGTTCAACAACGCCGACGAGTGACAAAGATCGAGCGAAGCAGGACAATCCGGAAGACGATAAGAAATCACTGGTCAACGACGACATCGGCGAGGGACAAGAGGAAGAAGAGGGACAGCCGTCCGAACCGGTCTATCAAATTCGTCCACGACTCTATGAAAAGTACTTTCTTCCTCTTTGATTTATCGTCGATCGGTCGTTAATTATCTCGCCTATAAGCGATACTGCGACCCATCGTAGATCTCAGATCGCTGGTCAATTAATCTATAACCTTACTTTGCCCGACATTCGAAATAAAATATTTCCGGGTGTTGTAATTTTGTGGCATAATTTTTAACGATCAAGAATTTGGACTTGCAAATATATATAATTTTTTACAATAAATCATTTATTTTTTTTCACGCTTACTACTGCGTAATAATGCTATGAGAATTTTCGTACAGATTTAATCCGTCGGGCCCCAATGAAGTAATTCACAATGCACTGTTCCGTCTCTCATAGATCTTACACCGATATTTAAAGACAAAGCTTCCTGATAGAGGAAGGTAATGTGGAGCTCTGCAAGACAAACTTTAGTGGAGATAAAAAAAACAACAAAAATTCCTAAGAAAGGAAAATGTGCGAGAGATTGACCTCATGGAATTTATGCCCTGCGCAAAGAGTTCCACTCCATCCAAAGGCTGAGAATTGCCTGCGTCTTGCAGCATTCTGTGCCAGCTGCGTACTGGAGGTCATGGAACTCCACATTGATTCGAAAATTGAATCCCGGTTGTTGTCGGCGAAGACGTACAATTAATCTATAAAATTACTTTGGGCTACATTTGAAATAAATTCTTTCTGGCTGTCTTAATTGCGTGGCATAATTTTTTATGATCAAGAATTCAAACTTGGGAATAACACAGTCCGCTTGATACATTATACATAAACATTTTTTTTTTTTTTGTTTAGCACGGCTAATCCAGCATAATAAGCCTATGAAAATTTCCATATAGATTTAAGCCATCGAGCGTCAAAGAAGTAATTCACAATGTACTGTTCGATGAGTTGTCGGCAAAGACGTACAATACAGAGGATGCCAGCAAGTGGAGCAAGGGTATAGCCGACACGATCAAGGTGAAAGTAAAAGGTGAGCGGCGTCTGCTTTTGATAATTTTATGAAAATTCTGTAATAGAAAATATAATCAGCCGATAATAGCTTTTGATATATTAACAAGTTTTTATTTACACGCTCTATACTTTCCAGAACTAAAGTTCAAGCGATACAAGTACATTGTCAATGTGGTACTCGGAGAGCAAAAAGGAGCCGGATTGAAGATGGGTACCCGATGTATCTGGGACGCGGAAGCTGACAGCTACGCCTATGACAACTTTGTCAATGTACGAAACTAATAGTTCGGATATACTTTGAGATCTATCTTATTGGATATAATCCTGATATTGACCGATGTTTATTTATTTTTTTCAGGATACCATTTTTTGCGTGGCATCTGTGTACGCTGTATATTACTACTAGAATTGAATTCGACCACGAGTTTATAATAGCTGTGAAGCCTGTGAAAGCCAAAGAATCAATGCCTATTAATATTCGAGCTATTTCTTTGGCTGACAATCAAATTCGTAGAATAGATAGTTTCAGCACAACTATTGTTCCGTTGCTAGCAGAATTTAATTTCACACGATTTTATAATACCTACCTGTGAAAGCCTAAGAATTGATGCCCATATTCATGGGTATCAATTCTTAGGCTCTTAGGTTCGAAAATAGTTATCTCGAACATGTCTCTTCTAAGAGTTTAATTGTCAGTCAAAGAAAGAGCCCGAATATTCAGTCGAGCTCTTTCTTTGGCTGACAATTAAACTCGTAGAAGAGACATAACTATTTCTCTATAAATCTATAAATAGTTCGAGATAACTATTCCTCAGCACTCTACGACTGTTCAGTTACTGCTAGAATTAAATTTCACACGATTTTATAATACCTACGAGGCATGTGAAAGCCAAAGAATTAATTCCCGTCATTATTCGAGTTATTTCTTTGGCTGGCAATTAAACTCGTAGAAGAGACATGTTTGGCACAACTATTCATCATGACCCTACTACTGTTCAGTTACTACTAGAATTACATTTAAGATACTATTTTATAATACCTGTGAGGCCTTTGAAAGTCAAAGAATTTATTCCCATGAATATTCGATCTATTTCTTTGGCTGGCAACCAAATTCGTAGAATAGACATGTTCGGCACAACTATCCCTTATCACTCTACGAGAACCTAGTTACTACTAGAATTAAATTTAAGACACTATTTTATAATACCTGTGAGGCCTGTGAAAGCCAAAGAATTAATGCCTATGAACATTCAAGCTATTTCTTTGGCTGACGATCAAACTCATAGAATAGACATGTTCGGGACAACGGACTAGCTCGTATTTTAACCGTAGCATCGAGGTGCAGCTTGTTTTGTACAGATAGCACGTGAAATAATATTTCCGCGTACGTGTCATATCACTGATAATTTTCTAAGAGTGTATCTATAGATTTTTAAAAACTGTGCATGTAATTCTAATCGTGTATATAGCGAGTAAGGCGTGTAAAACACTGAAATATACAGATTGTTGATAAGTTCGTAAATTCAATTATTGCTAGCGGCAATTTTATTTTTATAAATAATAATGAAACAAAAAATCGTGAAATTAAAAGATAAAAACACTTGAACGCGTAGCGCGATCACGTGACACGATAGAGACTGGTCGCGAGACATTCGACGCTACTCAATCGCAGTTTTTCTACAAAAAATGGAAATTTTAGACACGTATAAAGAGTTGATAGAAACAAACTCTAACGACATATCGATTTGCTGGAAAATTTCTCAAATATTCTTCTATCTCCTGAGCGCCACGTCGGGCTACGCATCGGCAATATTGTTTTACATTTTGTGGGTTAGTCGACTTAATTTTGCTCGGCATTAATTTTCCTTCGCGTGCTGACGATCGCTTAATTTTTTTCTAATTTGTCTCTTACTCTTCACAGAACGACATCTTCGCGGATCATTGCCCACTCTGGGCTCACATAGTGTCCCCAATTTTTCCGCGAATAATGTCCGAGGACATTCCGGCCCAAGAACCGCTCGAGGTTGCACCGGATTGGCGGGAGAAGATAATCGTCACCTCTCAGCATTCCAGCCGCTGCAATGTCTATCACTTCGTCAGTCTGTGCTCTTGCGTCTTCGGCGTAATTTGGATGATAATCTTCGCCATGTGCGGCAAAGGAGGATACGACATACGGATGCAAGTACTTCGATCTGTGAATTCCATTTTACCCACTGCTGAATCGTCGATCCTTTGATGATCGACCGGCATTACGAGCCAATTCTTTAAGGGATCGAGAAAAGGATTGACAATAATTTATTGGCGATAATGAGCTTGTTAATCGTAGATTTATAGCGCCATGGAGAGTCGTTCCTCTGGCACTCATCTTTCAATTCATCTTCTCTATCGTAACGATGTTCGTTGTCTACGACATGGATTGCGGATATTCGAAGTTTGCCAAAAGTCTTCACGAGTACGGTCTCAACATGAACGATACTCAACTGCCGGAACATAAGAAGTACAAGTTTCTTACTTTCAACCCTTCACGTAGGGTATCCTGCCCATATTGAACGCAATATTTTGAAATGATTCTATAAATATTCGGAATCTTTACAATCTTAAGAAATATTTCTAAAATATATGTAAATAATATTTTGAAATATTCTTTATTTCATGTTTCACTGAAAATTTCTACTAATGTTCCGTCCCACATAGCAATTGGTAGACAACAAAAATGGCAGACTTCTTAGATCTTTTATCCCGTCGAGAAGTGTTCGCAATTCTCTCTCAATTCTCTCCGAACTCACGTGGGCTCAGGCTGTCCGCTAGTACTACCTTAAGTTCACATGTTTGAGATGACTATCAGTGGTCCGAAATCGACGCGTTCGATATCTTTCAGAGGACATTCAGAGTTCATATCGAAATAAATTCAGAGTACATTTAAGAAGTCCGCCGTTTTTGACGATCTATTTATTACGTATATATATGTCGTCCAATTGGTATATGGGGTGTTTATGCGGGTGTGTATATGTACTTTGAATTGGTAATGCATATATTTTAGCGCAACATTTCTGAAACGTTTCAATGTAAGATTTATGGGTGTACAGAAAAATATTTTCGTGCTTTGTGGGTCGCTGACATTGCGCGGTATAATAATCGCTATATCTCAAAAAGCAATAACGATATCGATATTCGTAAAAATACTCTTTGAAGATGTGATTGTGATGTTCACAATATTATATTTGTATAAATTAATATTTTTATTGTCAATATATAGTGTGCTATTGTTATTCGAAATGTATATTTACATCTCGGGTCTGAGAAAGTCGCGGGGCGCCTGCGCGGGGTTTCCGTACGTGAAGAGTTAATTAAAATACCACGGTATGAATTTTTAGATTTGTGATCCAATTTATCGATCCTTTGTTTCAGACAGTGCGATATCGTGCAGTATTACTTAGAGATTTATGGCTCAAACCGACACAACGTTTGCCAAGTGTATCCGGCACTGCGGGTAAGAGATTTCATTCCTTTCTTCTTCCTTCCTTCTTAAATTTTTGTTCGAACGTCGTTGTGATTGTATTGTAAAAGTTGTATCCCATTCGAGGTTCTCTCGTGGATCATGGCATGGAGCTGGGTTCTCGGATTGCTCGTGTTGCTGCTGCGCATTATAATGATCAATGACTTCAGACTGCTGAGGGTAACGATTCGGAAAATTCCGAAGGACGAGGTGAAAAAGTACTCCGACAAGAGAGGAGTCATCGAAAGCGACGATAGTGTACGTATACCGAAAAGGAAGAAACGTTCATGCGCGTAAAAGAGGAGTAAATCGTTTTTTTATAATTTTTTTTAAATTACTTTATTAAGGTATTCTCAAGAATCCCAAAAAAACTGTCACCGAAAAAAAAACCCGGAAAAATACCTCGGAAAAAAATACCCAGGACAAAATACCCCCACACACATGAACTGGAGTATTTTTTCCGGCGGTATTTTTTCCGCTTACCATCCTCAATCACAGGCTTTCGCATTATTTTTCAGGCATAGAAACGACGTTATCTGGATTAACAGAGGTTGTGTTGTCGTCCATCAACTTCCGAGCTTTTTGCTTCAAAATATTCAGAGCTTCCCAGTCGACTTCCATTCTCCCCAACATCGTCGGGCTACCGAGGAGTCCGACTGAGTGTTGTATCCTGGCGGTGGTTTTCCTCAACGACTCTCTTCTCTTCCGTTCGATGGCGAGCGAAGTGCGAGCTTCGCTCTTCTTATCCACGACCTCCGCCAACTTCGCTGTCGCGTTCATTATGTCGCAGACAAAAACGTCCGAGGTCTCCTTCATGTGACTCAAAATCTGTAATTAATTGTTAACTTTGAAGAAAAAAAAAATCAGCATTTTGGAGCCTCATTGCGTTCGTCAATTTAGTCGCGATTCTGCTATGGTGGCCACGGTCAGGGGAAACCGGGAAAAGTCAGGGAAAAATAACTTCCTCAGGAAATCCCTGAAAAGTCAGGGCATTTCAAAATTGGTCAGAGAAAAAGTAAATTTTCGCCGCACCTTCTATAAATAAATTGACCGTCCATAAAAGGAAACCTTGAAAAAAATTGGGAACATTTTGAAAAAACACTAAATTAAACATTAATACAACAATTAGGCATTTTCATTTGCATCATTTTTTTTTATAGAAGTCGTTAGAAGTTTGGTCAGGGACAATGTTGAATTAGTCGGTGAAGAGTCAGGGAATTTTTTCCGGGGAAAAAACGACCATGTCTGCCCGTCTCGGATGCCGAGACAACTCACCGAAATGCATTGAGCACATTTGTCGCCAAGCTTCATTAGCGTCTTCTCGCGTTCGTCCAGTTTATCGACGTGAGAACTGTTTTCTATCACCAGCTGCTCGTAGTCCATGAGCGTGTGGCCTTCCCCCATGCGATTCAATGCGCGAACTTTCGCTTTGATGTCAGCCAGGCGATGATTAAGCTTCAAATAGTGTACTCTGACGTTGGCCAAGTCGTTGAATCTTCTTTGTTGTTTCTTCACCAGAGACCTTGCTATCTGTTCGCCCAACGTTTTTCCAGTTTCGCTGTTTACACACTGGAAGCCTATTTCCAATTCGCGAAGCCTGAATTCCTCGAAAACTTGGTCGAATTTCGCTCGGCACGTGTGATAAGAATCCGTCAGATTTTCGAAATTGCGTTCTAGGGATGGCTTTGCTTTTTCGTAATCGGTCTTCGCGGCTATGTACTCTTCCAGAACAGCGTGGTATCTGTTAGAGGTGTACCAGACTCGATGTAGGTTCGGTACACCAGGTAGTGCTTGTTCGTTGAATTTCGACATATAAAAATTAACGGAATATTCTTGACACTACAAACTATTAGGAAAAAAAAATCGAAATTTTATTGGGACGTAAGCACTTAAGGGTTTATTGCTATGAAACTGAGTGAATATTCTTATTGATATTATTGTAAAGTACATGCATTTTTTTTTGTCACACAATATTAAATCCTTAACGTGTTAATTTGTCCTTAATTTGAAAGAACAACTTTTAAATTTGAAAATTACAGTATGAAGGAAAATAATAAGATTTACAAAAAAAAAAAAAAAGTTTTTGAAATAGCGCAACCATTTTGTCAAATTAAGAAAAGAAAAAACGATTGTCATTCAGACGATAGAGAGTCTTTTGATTACAAATATGTCTGGATTTTCTTTTTCAGATCATTAGAACAGTCGCAATCGTGTTCCAGGTCGTAAAGCAGCAGTCTTTCAGCGCAGCTTGCACCACCTTAAGCATTCAATATGATATGACAAAAAAATCGCTACATAATATAATAATGTCAATAAAAACATTTAACCAGTTTCATTACAATAAACCCAAAAATGTTCTTAAAAAAAAAATTGTACACCTAAAAGTGCCCAAAAAAAACGAGTCTACCCTTAATTATGTCAGCAATTATGATATCATAATTAATAGTAATTGTATAACTTGCAACGACCCGATCGTGTATAAATTATCTATTGCCAATAATTGTCACCTCTGATTTCCGTGTATCGACAAAGCTCCCTCAACGTTTTCGAAGAGATCGACCGTCGTAATTTTCTTGATAAACTCGCAACACTTCTTATTGAGAAATCGATTCTTCAATGCAAGCTTCTTTCGCTCCTCGTACAATTGTTTCAGCCCGCTGATCATCTTCAGTCTTTGCTCGAGCATCGATGCCGCTCTGTCGATCATTCTACTTTTCGCGAGAGTCAGTCGTGTCTCCGTAATGTATAGTTCCGCATCGCGAGCCCTGTGTATTTCTACCTCCGAGTCTGGTTGCGGGAAAACTTCCCTTACACATATTTCGTACTCTTCCATTTCTTCATCGACCTCTTCGATATCCGACGCGAATGTAAACTTTCTGGAAGTTCTATCGAACCTCCTTACGGACGCTTCGGTTGTAGCTTCGTATTCTTTTTTAACATCTTCTTCCACTTCGTATTCTTTTTTATCATCTGCTTCAATTTCGTATTCTTTTTTATCTTCTTCATCTTCGTTATCTTCTTCTTCAAGAATAGCCATTACGTCATTATTTCCCTCATCCGATGTCGTCAAACTCCGACGGCCCTCTTTCACGAATTCTTCAATATTTTTATCATTCTCTGTCCCTCCTGAGTAATCATCTTCACCGTCCGCAACTCGGCTATCGGTCAAATCGTCAGAAATATTTTTTTCAACGATTGCCGATTCCGCGAACGGTTCCTCTGCAATGACATCATCCGAAGGATACGATTCTTCTTCATTGGTATTTCTTCTTTCACGCACGAGTCTTACGTCCGATAGTTCGAATCTATTCGGCGCTGATTCATCTAAAATGTTTTATTTGTTGTGGTAGTTTGATAACATGGATGGGTAATGAAGAAACCTTCAACGTATTCTCACCATTTCCGTCAAAGAAATCCAGTGTGGCCAAGCTAACATCATCGGAATTCTTGCCTACACGATCTTTGGGATTTTAATCAGATTTAATATTTTTTCAAATTGCAATTAAAAATCCAATTAAAAATTGGTGCAATACGCTCGATACTATTTAATACCATCATCTTCCCTCTCCATTCTTACTCGATATTCAAAGCATCGAGTTTCATTTAAAAAATGCTGAAAAAGTTTATAGCAAAAAATGGTATACGAAAACGTAGAAAAATGTATGCGTCCATCAGTCGGTTAAAAACAAGTGTGGCTCATGTCCGATCGTACTGAAGTCGTCTTCGGTCAACATTCGTTAACCGCGTTAAAAATACTTCCCTCAATGAAGATAACTCTGGGAAGAAATATTTTAAACAAATTGCATAATTTTAAGATAACGTATAAGGGAGTGACATTTTTTAGGACCGTTTTATGACCACTTTATGTCATCTCAGTGCTATGTGGGTTGAGGCCTTAGATACGTACAATTTATTAACAAATTCCGGAGTGAAAAAAAATTCTTTATTCCTCAAGTCGACAGATCTTGGAGAACAGTATTTAATATTTTAATGAGTAAATCGCGTCGCCATGCTAGCTTCACGACAAACGTTGCGTCCACGTAGGACCAGGTTTTGGCAGGGCGACTTGTGTACGTCAGCGATCGGTTCGTCGTCGGCAGCCTTGACTTGAATGAGGAACATGCGACGCGATCTCGTCGAAAGATTCAGGTAGGATCCGTGGAGCAACAAGTACGAGAACATGACGATATCGCCCTTCTTGGCGGAGATCGGTGTCGCGCCTGATAGAGGAAATTGTTCCGGATCGACGTAGTGATATTGCTCGCCCTTCTCGTCAGTCACGCCGTGATCTTCCAAAGGTCCGAGCTTGTGACTTCCCGGGTACACGGCGAGGCCACCGTTCTCCGGCGTCGTGTCGTCCAGATGCAAAAAAACCGCCAGCATGGTATGTTTCTTGTGAGGAAAGTACGGGTAGTCCTGGTGCATCAGGTATGGAGCTCCCTTCTCCGGTGGCTTGATGTGCGCTTTCGTATGATGCAGCACAATGTCCTTGGTCTCCATGATGTCTTCCAGTGCGTCCAACAGCTTCGGATTCGTTATCAATCGTGTGAACGTTGCACTGTGCATTTGAAGATTGTGGATTGATTTCACCTGGGAAAGATGGCAAAGAAGAAATGCATTGAAACTTCATAGTTGACGTTGGATCGAAAATAAAGCGGATAGTAAGGGCTAGGCTTCTTCTTCAAGAACGAGGAACAGAAATGACGACATGGCCACCTCATCGAAAAGAACTACTAGGGGTCCTATAGCGACTACTGGAGGTTCAGCAGCTACTACTGCTGGCATTGCAATAGTTACTACACATATAGTTACACTAAAAAAAAAAAATTGTTGCATTAACCAAAAGTCGCGGTGACATACGTTCAGAGCTTTTATTTGTTTGGTACAAATAAAGCATGGTTTTGTTAGACGATTATTTGCTTCAATTTATTCAAAATTTGTCGATTGAAATAAACATATTTGTTATACCAACCGAACACACCTTTGAACATATCGCACCCTCAGAACGACAGTGTAACATCTTATATGGTAATCCCATAAGAGATGTTACACTGTTGTTCTAAGGGTGCGATATGTCACCGCGCATTTGCTTAATTCAACCATTTCTTTTCTTCAGTGTACTTCTTCTTAGTGGTATTTTTCAATATTTCGTTTCGGTCAGAGGGGATTTTCTACTTACCGTGTAGTCGATGTTTCCAGCCGCTTTCTTCATATCGTTGCCGGCCCAGGCTGACTCCAAGCCTTCCATATTTTCCCTTCGTTTGCGCTCGAACAATTCATCGTAAGCTTCCGTTATCTCGGTCATCTCCTTGGCAGAGAATACTTTTGAAAGTTTGATGTATCCATTCTCCTTCCACGATTTCTTCTCTTCGGGAGTTAAAAACTTCAGTCCACTCATATTTGCGTCGCGAAGCTTCGTTAATGTCGGTGAGATTCGTAAAACTGAGTTGAATCAAGGTCTTCGGGGGATATTAAATACTTCGCCTCCCACTTCGGAACTGGGGTGGCATCGAAGCTTAGAAAAATCAATGATATAATGCAACGAAAACATTATTCGATAACTAGTCGACAAAAAATAAAATAAATAAAAATTATTCGATAGTCGCAATCGAATGACGTTAAATCGCGACGATATCGAAGTCTGTTGATCATCGAATTGTATCAGCGCTACGTACATAAACAACTCGTGTATTCGTACGTCTCCGCATCAGATAAAGCAGGCCAGAGTTCAATGTTAGATAGTAAGAATCTCCGTGAAGAAAATAAAACTTCATAGTCATGCGGTATGCATGAAAAGTTGAACTATCAAGTTCATTAGTTCACTGTAATGAAAATAGAAACGAGAGGTTTTTTCCAGGATGGAGCGTTTAGTGCTTCAATTATTATATTCGAAAAAAGTCTGAAGATATAAAATATTTTATTTGCGGTCATTGCTTGACAATGTTCTTCACGTTATATGAGTGATGACATATATTTATTACTACTCAAAGGTACGAGATATCCGAGCTTAATCGATTATTTATCAGTCCTCCTCGTCCTCTCGCCATTCAATAGATCAAATCATTTTTCATTCACCGTTAAAAATGCACACAAAATAACATACAAAATTACGAAGTTTCTATACCTAAACCAGTATTATTGAATTTAATATAAAAAAAAATTGAGGTGAACGAATATAAAAACTTCGTATTCTGCATATAAATTTTTATACAGAAATTCTTTAGTGTTCCGTCTCCTTGTCGTAAGTTACGATAGCATCGTCGACAAAAGTCGTCGATTATAATTTCGTCGCTTTACGGCACGACCCAGAATATAAAAAATACAAATTGTCGCGGCGTTAGCCTCGGCGAAGCTACGCCGCTTCGCATAACAATAACGAATACACATAATTTCTCAAAACTATATTAAGTCTCAACGCTCGTATTCACGGTGGCTATCTTAGTTACGGTAATCTCAAGCAGAGCTGTGCAAATACACTAAGTACCGAAAGTATGCATTAAAGTACCGAGTACTTGAAGTACTAAGGACTGGGCTGGACTTGAGTACTGACGCATTGAGTACTGGTAGAATTTAAGTGCTGACGTTGAAAGTTCCATCTAACGACTCGGAACTTGATAATTCAATATGTACTTCCGGTACTTAGTGCGTTTTCCCAGGTCTGATCTTAACGTTGTTAATAGTAAATATTAATTGCAATATCGAGGGCTCCGCCGCGAGTCAGTCTGCGGAGCGTTAATACTCTGGGTACAATTGTCTACGGCGCAACGCTGTTCTTCGCGCAATTCCTGTCATCTGGAAAATTTGAATCCCTTGATGACCTCTCGCGACTGATACCACACGTATGGGCTGTCACCTCCGCCCCTGTGAGCCCGGTCGTTCGGTCGTTTGTCGTCGAAGGCCTCGTCGCTCTTGCCGTGCGGCAAGTCGTGATAAACTTTTATCATATTTATGCAATTGCAATTAATCTCCATCTCCGCCGCGTGGCTCAATTTTATCGCGAAGCACGTAGCAGCCTGTGTAGCCGGCGTGTATTGCGGCTTCGGCAGAAAGAAATCCGATATCGAATTTGAATCGCTCTTCTGCAGCATCACGAATGTATTCGTCAGACCCAGTGGCGCGCTCATTGCTTCTTGGAATTCCTTACATTCGATTATGGATCTAAAAAGAAACATTTTCAGAAATATTTTTGTTAATTCTATATTGAAGAGCTGTGCAAAACAAAAAATCGTAATGAAGTTCATCTGATCTCATACTATTATTATATTATCTGAATTATTTTATGTAAAAGGGCTTGTCCCATAAATAAATAAATAAATAAGTAAATATCTATTTTTTTTTAATGTCTTACGGCTATAGATAAGCACCAAGAAACGGACGTAGTTGGAACAATATTTATGTTAATTTTTAATAATTTCATATTGCGCCAACTGTGACTGTTTTGTCACGCTTGTCTATTTGGGTATGTATTATGTGGATGCTTAAATATACCGAGCTTCGTGTTTTCAATTCGCCACATGTACTTTCTATGCGAAGGAGTTTTTCCATCAAAATAAATTAAAAATACAAAAAAAAATTACAAAATCTCTCTAGAGTGTTAATTATACCATCGTGCATCAAATTGAATAGACTATTACTTATTTTTTGTTTTACGGATTTCTCCTTTACATTCAAAATATAATATATAATAAATCCCAAATGTAACAGCTTCGGCGTAACAAGTTATAAAAATTGACAAAATTTAATAAGTTAAAAGGACTTCAGTATACGATTCGTTTAAAAACTTATATCTTTTTTTTTGTAAAAGGATTTTTGCCTGTTTTTGTTTTTTATTTGGCCTTTTTTTTCCCTTTACAACCATTCTACATTAAATCCTAAGTCAGATAAATAAATAAATAAATAAATAAATAAAAAAGTCGCGTGTCGTAAATTGGCTGGATCGAGCACACCTGTTCGGAGGACCAATTTGAGGATATACGAGAGCCCTTTCTGCGAGTGCTCCTCTACGAGTGACACACGAGCTCTTCAAAATATCTTATCAAATACTATGATAAAAGTTATATTATTCGTGAAGACTATTTTTGAATATACTGTTCAAAATCACAAAATAATTAATTTCACACATTTACTATATTATCTGAATTTTTATATGTAAAAGGGCATGTCGGGCAAATAAATAAATGAATAAATAAATGAAAGAAATACAAAAAATACGACGAATACCTCATCAGACTCAGCAAAGGCTTCCGCGACGAATGCTGGTACTCCATGTGACTTCTGCTGCACAAAATGTTTTCGGGTAACTCCAGTCTGATGCACAATTTCGGCGACACTGTGGTGGCTCCGACGACTATGACGACTTCTCTGACATCGCAGTTTCCCGAGTGAAGTTGCGACGTGAGATTGTCGGATATACTTCGCACGGAGCTCATTATTGTCTTCGCGGAGCATGAATTTCTGTCCGTAGGCTTGAGTCTCGTTTGGAGTTGGGTTAACGTGTCGTAGGTGAACGGAATTTGTTGCTTCTGATAGAGTATGTATTTAATGAGTTCCATGACGAGTTTCGAGCAGGAATCGCTCGTCAGCGGTTCGTCCAACGACACGGGGATGCATATTTCCGATTGTTTCTTTCTCGTAAACATTTTTTTGTGATTGTTCGCCCGAGAATGCGTCGGCCGTGACTTCGCACACCTGCGGCTTCAATTCTCTTCGTCGCGTGTCGCAGAGCAGTTCGATTGTTTCTTGACTTTTGGGAACTGCGAGTTGTTACATTATTTTCGTATCGATGCACGCAGGTTTCGGGCTGAACGTGAAAACTTTGCGCACTTGCGATGTTTACGAGGGTGACTGAATGACACAAAAATAAATGCTGCAAACGCGTTTCCGGTCGGAGACGCAATGGCGCAGGTGCATCGAGCGCCAGTGGCGATAACAGTCAGCAGCGACGCTCTATTCTTTACCAACCGACGGGGGAAATTCGTCTTGTTTGTAGATGTAGTTGCCCGTACTATGTAATACATCGTAATAGGATGAATCGATCAATAAATTTCAGAAGCCGGAGAGGAAGACGCAGACGTACTGTGACACTCTCCATATTGAAATAACTTCATGCAGATATAATCTGTATATTTGTATAATACAGACATGTTCTGTCGGTATATTCGTTTAATAGAGACATACTCTGTCGGTATATTGGTTTAATATACAGACATACTCTGCGTGTATATTCATGAAGTTATTTCGATACACAGAGTGTCACAGTGCGTCTGTCTCCCTCCGCGGCTTCCGTACTCTTTCCCTCTCTCGCCTCGAGCTTTGTCCATTGGCGTGCGACTTCGATCCAACAGCCCGTTACTTTACTCCACTTCGTTAACCTCGCAGTAAGAACTTATCAGTGAGTGGAGCTGCGCCGCACTTCCGACACAAACTTACCGTTAGCCCGCCTCGCATCGACTCTTCAAAATGGCCGAGGGAAAGTCACGTCGGGTTGCCCAAACAGAAGATTTATCAAATGTCGAATTCGAAACCAGCGAGGATGTCGAAGTTATTCCGACTTTCGACAACATGGGTCTTCGGGACGAACTTCTTCGAGGAATTTACGCCTACGGTGAGTCGAATTTTACCGTGCATTTCGATGTTCAATTCTGTCCTAACCTCAAATCGCCGATCGACGTTTATTTATCCGCGACGAAGCCGGAACATAAATTCAAGGAGTTTCGGCCAATTTGTTGCTCTTGCGAACTCGACCATTAAGAAAAAACATATCTTTCGTTTAAAAACCCGTTGAAAGTAACCCGTTACGCGCGGCTTAATAATGAAGAATTTTCATCTTTACTTTTTTTTTTTCATACACAACAGGTTTTGAGAAGCCATCGGCCATCCAGCAGAGATCCATTAAACCGATAATGAAAGGGCGCGACGTCATAGCCCAGGCGCAATCCGGTACAGGAAAAACTGCTACCTTCTCAATATCCATACTCCAATCTCTGGACACACAGATAAGAGAGACACAAGTGTTGATTCTCTCGCCGACGCGAGAGTTGGCTGTTCAGATTCAGAAGGTTATTCTCGCTCTTGGAGACTTCATGAACGTGCAGTGCCATGCCTGCATCGGTGGAACGAATCTTGGAGAGGATATCAGAAAACTTGACTACGGACAGCACGTCGTTTCAGGCACACCTGGAAGAGTCTTTGGTACGCAGATGCTCTATTTTGCTTCCTCATACAGAAAGCAAAATATTAAACAAATATTAATATTAAATAAATCTTAATATTTGCTTAATTAACGCTTTTCAATAACGCACTTTACCTGTACTATAGTTGTTACATGCATCAATATTAAAATCTTACTTGTTTGTGTTACAGATATGATCAAAAGGAGGGTGCTGAGAACGAGAGCCATAAAAATGCTGGTACTGGACGAATCCGATGAGATGCTCAACAAGGGATTCAAGGAACAAATTTACGACGTCTACAGATATCTGCCGCCCGCGACCCAGGTCGTTCTCGTTTCGGCTACCTTGCCGCACGAGATCCTCGAGATGACGAGTAAATTCATGACCGACCCTATTCGCATTCTCGTCAAACGGTACGTGAATTTGTCACTGTCGTGTCGTTTCCCACATAACAATTGGACGACATATATACGTCGTAAATGGATCGTAAAAAACAGCGGACTTTTTAAATGTGCTCCGAATTTATTTCGATATGAACTCTGAATGTCCTCTGAAAGATATCGAATGCGTCGATTTCGGACCACTGTTAGTCATCTCAAACATGTGAACGTAAGTAAGTCTTTTCAAGAACTCTTTATATTCGTACTGCACCGTACATTAATATTCTGGATCAATATTGTATTAATATTCTGGATTAATATTATATGGGACAATACGTATACAGAGAGTCCAGAAAAAGACTTACTTAAGTTCAGATGTTTGAGAATACTACCAGTTGTCCGAAATCGACGCATTCGATATCTTTCAAAGAACAGTCTGAGTTCATATAGAAAAGAATTTAGAGCACATCTAAAAAGTCTGCCATTTTTGTTGTCTTCCAATTGCTGTGCGGGTTGGTGCGAACGCATGTTAAGCCAAACTAATAATCTATAAGCCAAGCATGTCCATAAACCAAGCAACGATGCATAAGTATTAACGATTAATTGATAATCTATTTATCGTTTCATTAATTCAGCGATGAGTTGACTCTGGAGGGAATAAAACAGTTCTTCGTCGCCGTCGAACGGGAGGAATGGAAGTTCGACACGCTCTGCGATCTCTACGACACTCTGACGATAACGCAAGCGGTTATCTTCTGCAATACGAAGCGCAAGGTCGACTGGTTGACGGAAAAGATGCGGGAAGCTAATTTCACCGTTTGCTCGATGCACGGAGACATGCCGCAGAAGGAGAGGGATAACATAATGAAAGAATTCCGATCCGGACAAAGGTAAAACATCGACTTCTTCGCGAATCAGTCATTGTTTTTTGTAACACCTTCGCTTTTTAGTAAGAGGTGCGCGAAAAAATATCGCGTATGCGCAGATCACACCAGTTACTTTTTTAACGCTCCAGTTACTTTTTTAACGCTCCAGCTACTTTTTCGCACACTTTTTAAATACTTTAGTTATTTTTTTCGCCACGCTACAGGCATAAAAAGTGAGAGGTTTTGTGAACTTGTTACAAAATAGTACGTTACGATATTAGTGCGAAAAACTTTTTCTGACGAGTGTGAGTAGTTTGCATAAAGTACAAATTTGCAATCGCACGAAATTTTTTGTTTCAGCCGAGTTCTAATCACAACCGATGTCTGGGCGAGAGGTATCGACGTGCAGCAGGTGTCCCTCGTAATCAACTACGATTTACCGAACAATCGTGAGTTGTACATCCACCGGATAGGCAGATCCGGACGTTTCGGCCGCAAGGGTGTGTCGATCAATTTCGTAAAGACCGACGACATCAGAATTCTTCGTGATATTGAACAATATTATTCGACGCAAATTGACGAAATGCCAATGAACGTGGCGGATTTGATATAAGCGCGCTTTAGACGACACGGTGTCTAAAAAAAAAAAAAACAACAACAAAAACAAAACATTGTAAAGTAATGTAACACTCCTTTGACAGACTAACACGATAATAAAACGACATAAGCAACAAAAATTAACTGGACGACTGAGATATTTACTTTTCGAATAATAAACGCCCGCGCGGAGAACGCGCAAGCGCCTTGGGAGGGCGTTAAGAGGGTTTGCTCGGTCAGTACGACAGCCCTTGTGTCTTCGCCAAAAAATCAATAACTACCCCGTCGGCTCTAAAGGACACTCGTGCAATGTTTTGGGTCTTCGTCGCCGTTCTCGCGGAGAATTAATTTTCTTTTTGCACGTTCATCGATGGTCAACGGTCGTTCGGTAATCGTCATTGTCGCCCGATAAATCAATGACCCGGACAAGACATCCGGAAGCTTTCGCGCTTCGTTCGATCTCGCACAACACACGAGGCGTGATCTCGCAGAGGTTAAAGGCCCCGACGAAAAATCTTTCCCTCCATTGTAAACGGGAGCATGTGGCGTAAACAAGATAATCCAATGGAAAATATAGTGAACGCTGTAGTAGACGCGTGCTTTTTCACAAGTATAGTCAGAAACTGCGTGCAGAGCGGGAGGAAAACGAAGATTTCGTAAAAAAAAAGAAAACACTTGTTTCCATAAAAACGCGGTGCATGCCTCCGTGTCGACGACGACGCGAGATTGTCCGACGATATTTCGTGGGCCCGGAACGGTTTCGAGGGACCCTCGAAGGGGAGAATGGATCAACAGGATGAGAATACAATCAGAAGAGGGCAACCCCTGCGACGATATCAGAATGATTACAAAAAGGATAATCAACCTCTGCCCCGTGAGTACCGCGGTAAACAAGAGCAACACTTATATACATTACTTTTAATCTCTAATATTTACATTGTTCCATCTATATTTTTCAATTGTTATTTTATAATTTTAGAAAAAATTATTTGATGAGTTCCAGTAAAATCTATTGTATATTTGCGGCGATGAGTGAACGACTCTGTGCATTGTCAGAAGCTTATAGGTCTTTCCCTAGGTATCACGAAATGTTTTGAAATAATTTTAGAAATATTTTCAATCTTGCAAATCTCACGAAATATTTCTGAAAGATATAAAAATAATAATTTGAAATGTCCTATCAAAATATTCCAACGAAATATTTCATAAATATTTCTGAAACATAGTGATAAAATATTTTTTATTTCATGTTTCACCGAAATATTTCTACTAATGTTCCGTGTTTGTGCGGGTGTGTATATGCAATATGGATTGGTGATGCAATCATTCATATTTCGCCCAAATCTTTTTTTTTTTTTTTTCTAAAACATTTCAAAGAAATATTATTGAAACATTTGAAGAATATTTCCGTACTATGTGGGATCTATAATTTACTTTTATGTACTTAATTTAGTTCAGAAATCATCGATTTTTTAACTACTTAATTAATTTATTTTATTTACAGATATTCAACAGCAAAAGCTGGACAGTATAAATCAGCCGCAGCAACACATGTACGTTTCGCCACGTCCGTGCGTTCGCATAGCCGTTTATCTTATGTCCGGTGTATTTCTGACGATGGAAGTCGAGCGAAACGCGACAGCCCAGCAGACACTGACGGTGGTGCAATCCGAGGGTGAATTAGGTTTATCCAGATCACCCCCGGTGAACGGTCAGCCGGTGTTCGCGATGTGGCTGTGTTCGTCGCAGCTGGAGGTGCAATTACGTCCGAATCATCGGCCACTCGAATTAGCGGCGAAGTGGTCCGGATTAGTGAAGAAATACGGCTCCCAGGACGGCCCCGACGACGAGGAGCCTCTCTTGTACTTTCGCAGAAACGTCTTTCTCACTCGACGCGATGAGGAGCAAGTCAAGGATCCCAAGATCCTCGAGCTATTGTACGCCGAGGCTAGACACAACGTTCTCGAAGGTGCGCAAACATTTGCTCGCAATTCTTATTTTTGCGAAGACGATTAAGAGGGCCGGCCCAATTACTGACCACCTAAGCTTCGCATGGCATTGAAAATGAAAGAAGATTGTTAAAATTAGTGGATGTATTGAAATAACTGGTTTTGTAGAAAAGTTTATTATTATTATTATTATTATTATTGGTTTTACAGAGAGTAAGTTATAAACTTATAGTATCTGCATCGTAGCTATATCGTAGGACAAAACTAAACACCCAGAGGCCTGTCCAGGGAATCGAACCCGCGAGTTTAGAGTCTTAATTATCTAAAACAAGTATTATTTTATTATTTTTGCAAAGTCGATCAAGTTGAATGGCCCGATTACTGACCACCTAAGTTCCGCATGGCATTGCAAATGAAAAAAGAAAAACTCTGAAAGTCAATTCTTATTCAATCCCATGATGCACAATGTAAAGGATGTACAAAAAAAATATGTTTCTGCCGGAAATGAATAGAATTTTTTATCGCAGATAATAACGGACAGTAAATGGGCCACGGTCAATAATTGGACCATTCACCTTGCGAGCCATAAAATGTATTTTTATTATTTTTTTCAGGAAGATATCCGTGCGAGGGACAAGCGCGCTACGCGAGCTTGGGAGCTCTTCAGGCTCGCATAGAATTAGGACCTTACAATCCCCAGACGCACACGCTCGCGTACTTCAGAAAGCACCGTGCGAGATTTTTGCCTCACCACTACAATTCGCCGAGTCTGCTGTTGGGATTGGGCCTCGGTCTGGGATTGGTCGGCGGGAAGGGTGCACCGGAAGCGAGGCTTCTCGAACAGTACAAAAGAATACCGAATCACTCGGGCACCAATCCAAATCCGCGCAAACTCGTGAGAAAGTATCTCGAATTTTGTTGGGGTTTGCCGACCTACGGGGCGGCGTTTTTTCAAGGGCAGATCGAACGACCAGTTCGCGGGCTCGCTTCTTGGATCACCAATCGCGACTTGCCGGTACTCATAGCGATAAACACCACGGGGGTTTACATCGTAGACGATACGCACTGCGTGAGTTTTTTTAGATTGAATTCTTTAAGGCAATTGTCTTTACCGATTTCTTTCGCGACAGTGCGCGTTGTTATTTCTCCGAATAAACTTATCTTATCCTGGTAATTCCGTAGTGGAATTTAATCGCAACTGACTTACCGCAATAGATTTAATTAATCGTCCTTTATTATTATTATAATCATGTTTTTTTTTTTTATCAGAGCCTTCTGTTGGGACTGAAGTACTCCGAGCTTAGTTGGGAAATGGCCAAGCCATCCGACGAGGGAAACCCCGACTGTCTGCCTTGCCTCTTCCTCCAGTTTCCGGTTCGAGAGAACGGCGCTCGGGTCTACAAGATACTTCAAGTATTCTCCAGACAAGTATGGTTCGACAAGTTAAGCAACGAGCGGTACAGGAGTTAGTTAAAAAGCAAATACTTTCATTTCGCTAAATCGTTTCAGGCAATAATGATGGACACTCTGATATCCGGTTTCGCAGAGGAAAGTCGTCTCAACGACGCGAACGCCGAGCCTACGAATCCGAATCGACCGGAAAATTCGGTGATAACGAACGCCGGAAGTTTCACGAATAAACTAAGCAAATTCACTCTCGCGACGTTCGACGATCAGGGTATGAATTTCTTTTGCTCATACGTGTGCAAATGGATGAATGTCTTATATTAAAAATGAATTTTTCAGGTCGTTGCATCGGTCAAATGGGCTCGTGGTCGTTCCAGTGAAACTCCCGGATCGGAGCGAATCGAGCTCGATGTCTTTATTTCGACCAATCCTGCAATCGCGTAGGATCAAAGTGGACGGTGATATCCAGAGAGGCATTTTTTTTGCCCGTAAAGTGTATTTTCATCCAAACAACAACAAACAAACAACAAATGACTGATAATCTAATCGGTCTATTTTACCTTTAGTAAAGTAGACCGGCGTTTATTTTAGCGTTTTAGCGGTGTACCTTTCATTCCATTACGCGATAAAATTCCTCCATATTCTTTTTCGCCATTAATCGTAGAGTACCGCGAGGCGTTTGTCAGCTCGCAGTGTCTTCAGCATTTTTCTATATCGCTCGGACGCCAGGTCGCAATGTCGCTGCAACCGGACATCGAGGGTGTGCAGATGGAAGTTTATCTCGTTCGTTTCGTTCAACATCCTCTCTTGCTCTTCCCTCAGCTTTCCTTCCGTCTGTGCGAGCACAGAAAAAAAAACAATATTGTCGGTTACGTCGGGCAAAGGTTTTTTCCTAACACATGCACGTAAAATCGCCCGTAAAATCGTGAAGTGTGCGCAGAAACGCACTTTTTCGCATCGCGTGCAAGAAAAATACTGCGAATGCGTACAAATGCAATATGGTCTTTTTTCTGCACTAGTGCGGGAAAGTGCCTTTCTGCGCACACTTTCGGTCGAAACGATGGAAATGACGAAAAGCGTAATTTCCGTGAAATTGGTAGGAAAAATTATGTCAATGGCATGGGCGTAGAAAACGCCCTTGCTATAGATATAACTATTGGCAATGTGCTCGCTCTTAAAATTACCTGAGTGAACCAGCTCTGAACTTTGTTCAATTCCCTGCTGCACGTTTCGAATTCTTGCGATATACGATTAGCCCGATCGGTCAAAGTTTTCTTCAAATCGTTCAAGCATTGCTCGCGCACGTGAGAAGCCTGGATTTTCGTTAACTGCGGAGGGTTTCCCAGACGAGCCAAATACGGTCCCAAATAATCGACATCCTCCTCGACCTCTCGCTGGCTCTGCGCGCGGAGCTGCTCTTCCTGCGAAGTAGATCACAATTTCTAGTACGATTTGTGATCGAAACTCGAGGATGAAATATTCTACGGCCATATATGGGGCATTCCACGTCAAGTGGACGGCCCAACACCCCGACCCTCTTAGATCAAGCTGCAATTTTGTGATGTTTTAGTATTATTTAGTGCGAGTACCTGCAATTTTTCTCAGATTTGTATCCGTTCTCGTTTTCAAGTTAGCAGACAGGCGTATTAATATTAAAAATTATTATATCTCAGAAACTTGTGGTCGCACAAAAAATATCGTGTACAAAAAAGATGCTATTTTTTTTATTAATCATCTTCGAACATTTTTTCAATATTTCTCAAGTACGAGAAACTTAAAAGACCAGAGAATTCGTATTTTTTTCCACAATTTTCAGCAAGTACTACTCTGTGCATTTTGCTAAAAATATCACAGAAAACTCGGAAAATATTGAAAAATATGTCCGTAGATAGTTCATCAAAAATAATTTTTTTTTGGTACGCGATATTTTTTTGGACGGCCGAAAGTTTCAGCGATATATTCTTTTTTAATATTAACTCACCTATCTATGTAGTAATGTACTAATTTCGCGCTCACTTGGGCGAACATTCCCGCTTTGGCCTCCTCGTTTCTATTTCTGTCGAACAACGACACCGTCAATTTTGGCAACACGAACTCGCTGCTTCTAATTTTCAAAAAAGCTGATATCTCCTGCTCGGCGTCCGCGACGAGGGTAAGACACGTGGCTTCGTCTTTAAGCTGTTTTTCCAGCTCGCGAAAAAGGTCCAGCTGCTTTTCCGGAAGTGCCATTGGGTCTGGCTGGAATGTGGAATATATAAATTTTTTTAATGATTTTTTTTTACGTCATCGACAAAAATTTAATTAAATTGGGTGAAGGTGCGAATATGAAGAGAAATAATTTACGTTGTATCTCCGAATGAATTCAGGATTGAACAAAGGCCGATCCCCTCTCTCGACCATCGGCGGTTTTACGAACGTCTTCGTAGCTCTTGTAATGTTATATTTGTCGTAATGATACTTGAGCCTTATCTCATTTTCGGCAACAGCGAATTCCCTTATGGCGATGTCATTGATCGCCGGCACGTTAGAGTTTCTGTTGTATTTTTCGGTAATTCTCTGCAACGGTATAACGCTGAAGATACAGGCAACCAGCTCGATTTTACATATTCATAGAGACATTAATTATGTCTACTTTACCGAAATTGTCCTATAGTTCGTTTCGTGTTGGGCAAGACGTTCCTTCTCTGTGTACTCCACGTGTCTGTGTACAACCGACATCGACAATGAAAATTCGAACCATTCGAAGTTTAAGGCGACGTGAAAGGGTAACGAAAGCTGTAATCAATTTTTTACCAAGGGTTTTCGATATTTTTACCCAAAAAACTGTTGGCAGTCTCAAAAAAAATATGTAAAAAATGGATTACAGTTTTCCTTATCGACTGAGACTTAGCGGGAGAAGATTTCACATCGCCTTAATAAGTCATACTCATCGAAAAAAAATTACCGATAGTAGAGAAAATCGTTTCGTCCGACGTAGTATTGGATAAGGTGAAGAGGACCTGCCTCGATTCTCGATAATCCGTCGATGCGAACTACGTCGTAAAATTCCAAAGTTCTTTCCTCGTCGACCCTATCGTTGCCATTGGCAGAGTAACGGTGTTCTGCGATTGAGATCAAATTAGAGACGCGACACGGAGACTGAATCCCCTCCGAAGGGAATCGCGCGATTGATTTTCTCAATAATTGATTACGAATTTCTGTCCGAGGGAACGATCAATGCGACGATAAGGAAATTAGTACCTTTGCAAGCGTCCGTACGACCCCTCTCGTAGGAATCAACGACGACGGAATTGTCGTGAAATTTTTTAGACTCGACGAGTTTGTCCGCTCGGTTAGAATAATTTTCGTGAACCTGCGTCGGGGAACGGTAATCGTAGTCTTCGTAACATGTTATCTTCCGCACGAGACCGTCCATCTGAACGTAAGGGGCGTAAAAATCTACTCTCGTTTTCTTGAAGTGGACGGTTTTCGTTCCGTTGGGATAACGACGCTCAAAATCTGATAAAAATATATACATTAATAATCAACATAGTGCCATTGAAACGATGTTGAATTTCACATTTCAACATAGTGCCATTGAAACGATGTTGAATTTCACAATAAATAGTTATTCGTATGACAAGAGCGCAGAAAGGGAGATCTTGCACCCAGAAAAAAAAAATTATTTGACGACCACCGTTTATTTGGTTTAAGTAAAGTATTTTAAAAAATAGGGTAAAGGTAAAAAAAAAAAGAAATAATATTGCACATTTTTTTTCTCATTATTGAAGATCTATAAAAATGCTGATAGAGCACGGAGGAAAAGTTCGAGAAGATAATTCGTACCTAGACTATGAATGTCAATATTTTCGACATATGAAAAGGGCATGTCCAAGTGCTTGTCCTGCTGGATTTGGACGTCCTGGTCGATCTCCTCGTCGTCGTCGATGCCTCTCATGGTCCACGGCTCGCCCGGTAGCAAATGCTCCCAATGCTCGATGTTCGTTAAATCCCAATCCATTCTCGAACAGGCCTCGGTGCACGGTTGCATATTTACCCAGTAATTACGATCGTTCCAGAGGCTCTCGACGCCGTGATACAAGAAACTCGTTTCTGCATCGTCGAGTGAATAATACATTCCGGATGTCGATTCTATAAAGAAAGGCGCTCGGACCTCGTGATCACGGGCACCCCCAGCTTCCGGCAATACAACCACCCACGCGTGCACTCTGTTGCCCCAATACTCGTCTGGAAGTGGCCGTTCTTGCTCCTGTTATACATCATTGCTCCTCGATTACTCATTCGGGTTTAAACATTTTTTTGTTATTTTCTACGAACAATTATTTCGCATTATAGATTTTTGGTGCAATAGTAGCAAAAAAATGTTTAAATGCCGATATGGAGAAATTTTCATTTTATTAATTCGAATCATTATTTCGCAATATAAATTTTGCCCTAATAGCAGAAGAAAATTTTTTAAATACTAATAGTGAGGAATTTTTATTTATTTTTTCGAATAATTATTTCGCATCACAGATTGTTGGCGTAATAATAGCTAAATAAAAATGTTCAAATACTGTTAATGAGACATTTTTTTTTTCGGAGAGTAATTTCGTACTATAGATTTTAGCGTAACGGTAGCAAAAAAAATGTTGAAATTTTGATTAATGCGATTAAAATTCGTGCGAATTTGATAAAATTTGATAATAAAAAAGAATGGCAAAAATTTCTACGTTCGGCGAAACTACTGGCAGAGTTTTTGTTTTTAGCATTGCGTGCGCATAAAAAATGATATATTTGGCGATAGAATGATTAATGGACGGTGAACGGAATTGATCTACATACGAGCAACATTTTCAGACGTTCCCTCTCCCGACGTTCCGACTCGTCTTCGATCTTTCTTTCCTCCTTTGCCTCCAAATCTAGCAACAACTGACTCTTGAAATCCGGCGGATGTTTCATTCTGTACCTGGACGTGTCCGTGGGCTCCGGAGGCGGTGCTCGCTCCTCCGATTTCGGCAGGTACGGACAAGCTCGCATCGACATATCGCAACGAACTTGCTCCCTCGAGGCGTATCCGCTCACCACAAAAGCATTGTAACCCTGTCCCAATAACAAACTCACCAACAGCGTCGCGTACTCGAAACTATTGCCCCTCTGCACGTTCATCAGCCATGTTGGAGAACGCAAAGCCACAGGCTGCAATTATTCAAAATTTCATATTTAGCATTTTTTTTTTATTATTCCTAAAAATTGTTTTTTTTTTTTTTAAGAATGCCAGGCCTATCCTGCGCCCACAAAAAAAATTACATTCATCCTTGAGTCGATATTAAATTTTTGTCTATAGTTGTAAACGATTGAAATAATTTAATTGAGTTCAACGATTTTTTTTGCTTTTCTCTACGGCCGATAAAGTAAAAATCTTCGCTAAAGCCGCCGCGATATCGTGCTTTTTACGCGTGAATTTTATATACACTATTTTTTTTAGTTCTCAAAATTTGTTGATTTTTTAAAAAGAATATCTCACCTGTACAGTGCTCACAAAAAAAAAATTACATACATCTTTGACTCGATATTAATTTCTTTTGTCTGTAATTGTAACGATATAAAATAATTTAATTGAATTTAAAGATTTTTTTCACACATCTCCACAGCGGATAAGGTAAAATTCTTCCCTAAATCCGCAGCGACCGTGCCTTCGACGCTAGAAAGATTGCGAGAGAAGCGTCGACTTTACCACGCGGGGTAAACAAAGTTTGCCGGAGAATTGGAGACAAAGCAGCGAGATCGCTCCACTGCACAGTTCTCGAATGAAAAATTATATGACGCCCGATATACATACAAACATATACCCCACATATTCGTGAGGAAGAGGGGAGAAGTCCATAACAATAATAATCCGTAAATACACCAGTATTAAACTCTCCTGCGAGAAACCTATATTCTCGAACGCGAGCACGTGCTGGCTCGGCGTACAAACATATACAATCTTGACCTACGACTCGGACGATTTTCATCTCTCCGTAATTTTATCTCTCCCCGACCCGCGGCTCTGAGTTTCGGCATCGAACCGATAAATCGAGTTAATTTACATTAAACCCCGAATCGTCGAAAGCCGCTACTGCGCTACGTAGTCCAATGGGCGGGGAAGGGCCGAGCTAAATTCTCGATTTCGGCAGACGCGGCGAATTTTCTTCGGGGTTTCACCCGCAATTTTCCGTAATGCGAGCCCGAGAGCCGCGTTCGAGCACTCGACGGGCGAGTCTTCGAGTTTTCTCTCGGGCAGTTCTTCCTCCTTCTCTTTTTTTTTTTTTTTTTTTTTTTTTTTTCTTGCGAAAACACGTAGACTGGGAAGGGTGAGGAGAGCGCGAGAGCGGAGATATAGAGGGCAGGCGATGGGTGGAGATGGCCGGTGGGTGGGAAGTCTCGTTCTCATCCTCCGGAACGAGGAGCCGCGAGAGCGACCAGTTCGTTTCAGGCGACCCCCCGCAGCCGCGGACCGTCGTAGATATACCCGTCGTCGTAGAGCAGCGCGTCACCCTCATTCCGTGCGACCCCTTCGACCGTCACCCACGTGGGACTACACAAGGCGAGGGTGTGAGGGAGCAGACAACGCGGAGATACCGCCGTCGCCGCGGCAGCTGCGCTCAGTGGCTCTCAATTCCCGCGAGCTCCGATTTTGTGCGAAACATTTTAGGCGAATTTTTGTTTTCTTATTTTTTATGTTTTACCGACGAAAATAGGCGATTTCTCAGTTTTCACTATTCATCTTTACTATGCGACGGGTATGCTTCAAATCTTACAGGACTGCATTATATTAGTACATTTCGATACGAGTGCGAAATATATCGAGAAACGCGATAGCGTTTGGTCGTCAAGTATTTATAAAAAAGATTTTTAAGCGAGTTGAGCGAGACGCTACCAAGTATAAGTACTCCAAAATGCTGGAAGTGCACTGATGAAAAAATACTGTTGAATCAACTAAGATTCGGGCAGGGACGTTCGACTAAATATTTTGTTGGTTACAGCGAAAAAATTGGTTGATTCGACAATTTGTTGGGTGACTTCACAAAAATATTTTTGAGTCATTAAAACATTTTGTTCGACCAACTAAATATTTATTTGAACGTTCCTGCCCGAATCTTAGTTGATTCAACTGTACTTTTTTATCAGTGTGGATTCTTGCTTGTTAATTTTTTTTAAGCGAGTTGAGCGAGACGCTACCAAGTATACCTACTCCAAAAAATGCCGGAAGTGTATCCTTGCTTCTCAGTTTTTACGGAAACGAAGCATCGGATCGGAATTCCGACGACACTTTCATAGTAGAATTTGGACACAAGCTTTCCATCGCGACCAGTTGCGACCATAAATGACCATGAAGTTTCCTCCCTTGTAGCATAATGTACTATTTCGCACTCGTATCGAAATGTACGATTTTCGCACCCGTATCGAAATGTACTATTTTCGCACCCGTATCGAAATGTATTAATTATATCTTCAGACTGTTTCGAATATAATAATTGATAACGATTCGGTAGAGTGCATCGTAGATTCCATGACCACAAAATTTTTAATCTACAAACGCTGCCTTTACGATATAACATTAATCTGCAAACCCCTACCTAACAACACTCACAATTTCAACCTCTGTCTATCAAAAACTTAAACGATCTTTTTCTTGAAAATAATTCCTCAGACATTAACCCCTCTCTCCAATATTTCCCTAACCCCCTTGCCCTCGCGTCCCAAAAACCACCCCAAAAACATCCTTACAAATCTATCATATTCATTTCCTTGAATTCATTACATTTTTCCGCCAAAGGGTTAAAGGTTTGAGAAACAAAAAAAGAAAGGAGGAAGGAGTGTTCTAAGAACACACACGATAAGCCGCGAGCAACGTAACATCGCCGAAGCGCACACACATGTAAGATCGAAGGGCGTGTGGGTCGGTCGCTTCGGCGTTGCGGTGGTCCGTCGTGAGGCTCTCTTCGCAATCTCCGAATATGCGAACCGCTATTCGGGGTCCGCGGCAAGCTCGCGTACCTAGTACCCGGTATTACCGGGGATACTAGATAGCAGTGCCTATACGCCGCTCCTCGCCCTCCCCCCTCGGCCCCCCCCCCTCCGGCCATGTACACATTCCCGTCCACATAGGTGTTTCTCGCGAGAGCCGGAGCGCGTTGTACATAAGCCTTCGGGCCACATAAACGTGCGCGACTGCCGCGCTCCCGCTGCTGCCCGGAGTTCGCGGGATCGAAGGGGGACGACAAGGGGGAGAAGAGACCAAGGGAAGCACGAAACCCGCACACGGAGACACGCACACAGGCAAATGGGGACCAGAGCGACCAGAACTCCGTTCCCGCATACACAAACACGCACACCGGCGACAAGGGACATAGAGAAACGTTATATAGGCTGAGATACTGGGGAAGGACCGAAAGCAATGCGGACATGCTCGTCGCAGATCCAGAAACTCACACCACTCGGGCAGTTGCGAAAAGGCGTTGTATACAGATATATATGCGCGCGTCAATTAGGCAGGTATCGCGCGGGGAAAAGAATTTTATATTCGAAAAATGTATTTGTTAGGTAATGAAGATAATTTACAGGAAAAAAAAAATCGCTATTTTCGGGATACATTTTTAATGTGTCAATGTTATAAGCTACTGATGAGGATCAAAAGGGCGTTTGCTCGGAGACGAGTGATACGCCCTTTTGTCTTTTAACAGTCGATATTGTGAGACATACGCGACGGATATGTGCGAAGAAATATATATTTTTTTTATCCTTCGGGCATATAAAAAGCTTACGATTTTTAACATATACAGAATATATTTTCGCGCGAAAGATTAATGATTTGTTCAAATTAATTAATAAGATTAATTAATATATTGAAAAAAAATATATATATATTATTCGCATATATTATTTTAGCGTGTGGGTATGGACGAGTTAATGGAATATATATGTGAATACAAGACGTATACGAAAATTACGCAAGTATAGATATAGGTAGAGATACTGGCGAAGGACCGAAAGCAATGCGGACAGGCTCGTCGCAGATCCAGAAACTCACAGCGCTCGAGCACTTGCAAAAACGAGCGATGTATAGATATAGATGTGCACGTAAATTAGGCAGGTATCGCGCATGGAAATAAATGTATATTCGAGGATATATTTATTAGTTGTTGAACATAATTTACAGGAAAAAATCGTACGCAATTAAGGCATCCATGTAAACTACTGTTGAGAAACAAAAGAGCGTGATCCGTATGATTCGCCACGGGTGATGCTTCCTTTCGTCTTTTAGCAATCGATATTGTGAGATATACACGACAGATATGTCGGAGATTTTTTTTTGTGTTCATGATTTATATACAGAATTTATTTACCCTCCAAAAAATTAATTATTAATAAATTTAATAAATAAAAAAAAGAAAATGATTCGCCTATATTTTTTACTGTTCCTAGTAAGGTTTGAAATATAATGTGGGTGGGAAATTTATCATTTTTTACGTTATGCGCTTTACGCATAACGATTCTAGGTCTTCCAATCGATTCGATTGCGAACTATTTTCTAAGCCGCACAGAATATACTAACGCTTTGAAGCATACATTTTTATTTTTTACAAATATGATTTTTATTAAAGAAATTGTTAAACACGAAATATTTTTACAAACATTTTAAATTTTTTACAAATATGAAGTTTCAAATACATCAGTTGGTTAATGCCTTTTTCCGGAATTCAAAGAACTTCATCACTTGCGATAGATTGTGCTTCAAAGGGTTACTATGTAGTAATTATAATATTAACCCACTACAAAGGCTTAACATAATATAAAGTTTAATATATCGAGAAAAAAAAAGTATCGGCCTATACTTTTGTACCGTGCGGCTATGGATAGGTGAACATTGTACATATATACACATATAACGAATACATGACGCATGCGAAAATTACACAGGTAGAGAGATAGGCGCAAGAATATGCGAAACGGAGGCTGGAACGCGTCCGGAGGCTTTCGTACGTGTCGCGGTCAGCGCTGATCAGGCTCGTTCGCAATGCAAGTTTCTCGGTCCTCCGTTCGTCTCGGTTGCGCGATGTGCCCCGAGCATCTCGCGAGCTAGCCGTTGGCCGCCGCCTCTCTCGACGGGTGATACTAAGCTCGCGAGTTTGTCGCGATTGGATATACACGAGAGTGTGCGCGCGCGTCTGTCTGTGTGTAGAGCAGACGCGCGATGTTCGGAAAAGCCCGCGCGGCGTTCACGAGGAGAACGGCCGACGGGTTCGTTTAACGGACGATTTGCCACTTTACTCCTGATTGCTCAGTCGATCCTCGGCCTCGCTCACTCTCACGGATCCCTAATTCGGCCTCTCTGTATCCCAGCGGGGCGAGAGCGAGAAAGAGAGGGGGGTGTGGGGGGAGACCGGAGGGGGGAAGGGGAGCGAACAACTCACGCGGACGCGACCGGCTCCTCGGGCCACCGGCCGCAGCGGTCGATCGTTATGAATACATATATACGCACTGTTATACCTCGCGATACATGCATACCGGGTAGACTATTAGAAAATCCCGGAGAATCGGGATTTAAATTTTATTTTTTCGGCGAGATGAATGGTGGAGTTTTTTTAGGGAAGCAAGGTAAAGGGCCCGGTTTCGGCCGATGTCCCGCACGGAGAAAACAATTTGTTGGTACAACAAGATTTTTTGTTACCATAAGAACTTTAGTTTGTTAGTATCGGGATTACAAAACCAGCTTGTAACCATAGCAACGTTCTTCGCTTGGAGCGATTTGCTACTGCAACAGAACAGCCTTTGCTAGTGTAACAAAAAATTTGTTAGATGACTGAGTGGGGCGCGTATATGTGCCAACAACTGCGACGAGCTTGGGAGACTCGACGCACAAAATGAAAACAAAGAGACGAGAGGAAACAATTCCTTCGTATTCGAGTTTCCTTTAATTTCGATTAAATATATCGAAATAATCGAAATCGTGAAGCCAGTTATCGTGGCCAATGGGGTTCGTCCGTTTCATTCGTAAGATCGGCACACCTAACCTAAAAGAAATCAAATAAGCGCGAGCGAAGCGGGCGCTTATTTGATAATACGTATATTTTGGTATAAAATGTTCCATTTAACAATTTAAGATAACGGAAATTGAGCCGCTTGCCTTACGTGCCGGGCCGACCGTTCGATTTTTTTTTGGGAGGGAGGGAGTGATTATTAACATTAACAACGGACATAGTATCTCAAATTCTATTCGTCCGATTGAGTTGCAATTCGGAGAGATCGTTGATTACATCATTTTCTATCTAATGACCGGATGATTAAAAAAAATGTGTTTGTTTGTTAATAACAAACAATTAGGGTACTTTTTTTCACTCTCGAAAGATCTTAGAAAACTTTCTCGACCACCTCAGCGTTCTCGGTTACCGAATCGAGAGTCGAAGTTCTCGATCCGGTATTTAATCGCTCGAAGGCTATTATTCAGTTCTAAGATTTTTCATTCATACGTTTTTTTGCGAGAACTTGATAACCATGGACGAAACAAATACAGCGATCGTTAAAGGGTCGATGCATCAATCCGATGAATACCTTCCTACTTCACCCTCAATAAATGATTAAAGCAGAATACCTAAAAAAAAACTTTAGACATCAAAAGGGATTACCTAAAAAAAAAGAAGTTTGTTTGGTCCTATTACACTTTGAATCTCATAACGCAGCATCTGCACCGACCGGTACCACTTTTGTTTTAATCCGCCCCACGTTCGTTCCCCGCATCCCTCAATCCTCGAAGGATCTTAAAGAACCCTCTCGACCGCCCCCGCGAGCTCGGCTACCGAATCGAGAGTCGAACCTCCACGCGATCGGTATTTAATCGCCATCCCTAAAATCCAGCCAATCAATGCGGGAAAAGGAAAAAAAAAGCAAGGTCGAGAAAGAATTTAAAGGAGATCGTCGAAGGAATGAATAACGAATGGAAAGAAAAAAGGAACTCGAGACGAAGCCCGAGAGGACGAGGGCGCGTAATAATAATCTGCAGCGCCCAATGAAAGTTGACCGTTTGCGAATAACGATGGGAGAGCTCCCGGGTGGCTCTCCGGTACACTCGACAGCTTTCAACGAGCGGGAAAACTGAGCGAGGGAGATAGAGACGAACACGCAGAACGGATAAAATGAAAGGGAAGCGAGTTCTGCCGGCGAGCGAGCGCGGGATTCTCGTAGTTCGTCGCGCTCGTTCGGTACAGCCGCGGCGAGAGGAGAGCAGAGGCGAACGGATGCGCGACTTGCGGAGGGTGCGCCGTGGAAGAGATTGAACGGGGAAGAGCGGTCCGACGGGAGAGGGGGAGGGGGAGAGGGGGGGGGGGGGTAGACTGAACGAACAAGCGTGGAAGGGAAACCCTTATCGAAATCGTAATTCACCCGACGTTCTACGGAGACCCCCTAACCTATTAACATCCATATCACAATAACAGATGTATATACAACGGCGTATGTGCGTCTGGCTTCGCTTCCCGTCGTATATAGATTTCACCGTACTATACTCTCCGTTACTCACCGGGCCGCCGCCGGTCAACCCTCCCGTTTATACCTCACCTACCTCAACCGGGATACAACACAGATATTTCATAACTGTCCGTGGAGACAAGCCATTCATCACGAATTTTAACATCTTCGTTGGGGAAGAGGAGTTTTCTTTTTTTTTTATGTTTCAATTATATGAACGACGAGGAGGAATTGAACTCTCTGGGCACTTTTGACGTTGGAACATTTTTTTTTATAGGGCTTGAGAGTTTTTCAAAATATGTGAAAAAATCACTTTTTTTTAAATTCTGTTCTTTAAACTTTTTGGGAATCGATTTAATTTTTGTTTTAATCGAATTTCATTTATCTAAACTGCGAGATGGAATTTTGTCCTATAAGAAAATACAATAAATGATTTTTTTTATAGGGCTCAAGAGTTTGTCGAAATATTTGATAAAAGTCAGTCTTTGAAAATGCTGTTCTGTAAACATTTTTATGACCGAATTCGATTTTTGTTTTAATATATTTCAATTATCTAAACGACGAGGAGCAAATAAGTGACAAACTCGTTCGTCACTTATTTGAATGTACGCACTTGTCCTTTTATTTCCCGTGTCATTGACAATCTTAGTTTCTACTTTTATTCGTTAAACTCGAAAACTAACAAATAAAAAATTATGGACGTTTGTCGACAATAAGTTGTTGTAAAAAGTACAATTTTTTTTTTACTGTGTAGGCTGTGGTAATATCTCCGAAGCGATATCGTCATATTTAATAGGTCCTTCTCTCAGTGCATAATTCTATAGATTTCATCAAGGATTTTTTGCCATCAGATCCATCGGTCATCTAGTTACCGCTGCGTTTCCCCTTCCACGCGTTGCATCCCAATTAGTTCCCCAATTCGACGAATCATCCGCGTCCAATGACCGCGATCGACCATTTATTTTTCCAATCAACAATTTAAAGATCGAAACCGCGAGAGGCATGTAACATCCGAGGATCCTCGACTAACCACGGATTTTCGTGTAACCGAGTGGCAGCCTTGCACCGTGTTTCCCCGGAATAGGTGGAGGTAAAGGGCTAGAGCAAACGTACGACGATGGGCAACGAAGAGAAGCGAGGTGGTCCGCGGGCGAGAGGGCGGGCTCGGGGGGGTTGAAAGGGAAGCGAGAGCAATGTTTGCGAGGGTTCTCTCATCTACTCTCTCCCCGATCCCTCGGAAGGCAGAACCGAGAAAGATGCATGCACCCGAGAGACGGAGAGTAAGATAGACGTAGAACTGGTATAACCGAAGCTATATATAAACCAGTCCGGTGTATAGCTATACGACTATACGGCGGTATACCGGGGTAGGTATAGCAAGCCGTAGAGAACGTCGAGCTAGCGTTACACAGACTCGAGAGGGCGAGGGTGGCGAGCGTATAGAGAGTAGATGTACGGAGAGGAATAGAGGTTGGACCAGGGGGAATGAAGGGGGCGGAGGTGGTTGTGAGAGGGGGGGGGGGGTGGTCCTCTCGCTGATTACGTCGCAGGATAGCCGGGGCGCGAGGACGGTGCGACGTGGTCGAGGTCGGTCTACTCTCAGTTCGCTGGAGCCAGAGCTACCTCTCCGTAGCGGTGGTACGTTCGCCGTTGGTAGCGAGCAGGACGCGCGGGGTCGCGCTCCCGCGAATATATCCGCAATGTCCTACCAAACCCTCGTCTCTTGGCTGTTCTCTTGTTCTCTCTCGCGCGCTCAACCCCTCACACTATCCGGACGGTTCTCCGCCGTTTTCCCTCCGCCTCCACCCGCGGGTGGTGGTGCATGCATGCCTGCGCGACCGGATGCCTCGGGCCTCCACCGCTCTCTCCCAACGAGGCCTGGCCCCAAGCTAGAACTACGACGACGACGACGACGACGACGACGACGACGACGACGACCACACGCCATGGGGATGGAAGGAGGGCTTCCACGATGTACGGGTGTACGAGACGGCCAGCACTGTACGACAGCCTGTGCTGCTGCTGGTGCTGCTGCTGGTGGTGCTGCTGGCTTGCAGGATAGGATAGTAGCGCAGAGGGGGACGGAGGACAGGATAGAGCATCGGATAGGATAGGTGAGGAGGAGCGAGAATGGTATAGGATAGGAGAGAAGGTTCGAGCCAGGATAGGATAGGATAGGATGGTTCGTAGCCACCCTATACCACCCTCTTGGCCATCCTAGAATTCACCCTCGTACTACCCGTTTCAACTCTCTATCTCTCTCCCTCCGGCTCTTGTACCCTCGCTGTATATCCGCCGTCCCGCTCAACCTGTGTCCATCGGTCCTTTGGCTCCTCTATACTGTCCTTCTGTACCCTCCTAGGTATATTCGCACCGGGATATATAGGTATTCACCGCGCGGCCCTTCCGCGCATAGACGTCCTCTCCTCGTCGTGTAATGTATATAGGCATGGTACTGTGTCGGGTATGTGTATATAACGCGTATACATAGCCGGGTCTCTTCCAACACCCACGGTTGAACCGAGAGAGGGTGGAGGTTAGTTAGGGGTGGTATATTGACGGCCGGCGTCGCGAGGACGTCTATACTTAGTGCCGGAGAAGCAACGCGTTTCCAAAGGCGTCGGCCATCCACTACGCTCCAGTCCTCCGGCACCCTTGGCCAAAGTCCTCTCTCCTCTTGGGAAGACTATTATAGCGTCCGATGCCCTCTCAGCCTCTCCGTGCCGCACTGAGGAGAGGCCAGAGTACGTCGTACGCACCGAGTGTTGGTAAGGCGTTCGCGCGGCTGTGGGTGTGGGTCTAACCTCAGGAACCCCGAGCACCCATGCGATGCATACGCAATGGAAGCTACGACGCCGGTTGACGGTCCTCGATGGAATTGTTTAAAGGGCTCGAGTCGGCTCGATATCTCGCGGGATGAAAACTTTTTTTTAGTTAGGTTGTTTTTGGGTTGATTCGTCGTTTTGGGAATTTGGGCGCAGAGTTGAGGCACTGCATTAATTTTTTTGCTGTGCGATTGTGACACATGTTCTTTTGGTAATCAATCTCCGGAAATCATAGACGTAGTGATAGTAAATTAGTATATTACGATACTAGTGCGAAAAAACTTTTTCTGACGAGTGTGAGTTTGAGGCACGAGCCGCAGGCGAGGATTGCAATGACACAAGTTAAGAAAACATTTTTCGCACGAGTATCGTATCAACTTTTATGTCGCAAGGTGTGAAAATGGGGTTTTGCGCACTCGAAGCGTGTGTAAACTGCCATTTTCGCAAGGAATGTAATAATATTACATTACGATACAAGTGCGAAAGAACTCTTTCTGACGAGTGTGAGTTTGAAGCACGAGCCGAAGGCACGTTGCAATCACAGGAGTTAAGAGAACGTTTTTTGTATCGTACAAAATTTTATTTCTTAAGGTGTGAAATGAAGAACATTTACTAACTATGCCTTTTCTACTCCCAACTGCCCGCTAGGGCAAAAAGACGGGAGTTATGCGTTTCACTGCGATCCACCGGCTCGGCACTTTTCGGCAAGTGCCTAGATACGTTGGAACGGCAAAAAATTACTTAACAGATTTTGGTATACTAAAACTTTATAGCCTGATGTATGTTTGTGACAATACATTTGTGAGCGGAGGTATGAACTCAAGGTACCATAATTGGAGAAATCCGGTTAAAAGTTAACGGTGACATATCGAAAAATCACGTCGGCGATCCGCACTGCTAGGTACAATCACAAATGATGCCGCATACTTCACGCCGCTGCCGAGATAATGCCGAGTTTCCAATGCCCCATGAGAAGTCCGGAATTGTTATTTATTTATAATCGTAACATTTTTTATTCGCATTTTTTTGTTTACGTTATTACATCTATTATCTTATACTAAATTTGATACCTAAGGATAATCATATATATTGACAAAGGGCCATCGACCTGAGTCCTTCAGCTCGTGATTCTCTATTGTTTTTTTTAGGAAGGTTTTCTTTTCCTTACGTGGATTACGATTTAAAAATGGTTATAGTATTTACTCGATGATTCTATCGTGGTTTGTTGCCCATTAAGTCTAATTGTTGATAAATTGTGTGATAAATTGTATGTGAGAAACTTGTGTTTGCGCGCGATACAATCTGCATGACATCAAATTTCATCTTTGGCAAGTTTCTGTCAATGCACTGCTTTAGGCAGGAAAAGAAATTGTTCATTTGTAGAATTTTATTCTCTAAGTGGATTTCCCCGATCGAAGTTTGTACGATGCAAAACACAGCTCTTGTAATTTGATGAAATTCAGTCTCATGCAGATATCTTCAGGGTCATTATTTTAACGCATTTTCAACTACTTACCGTTGAAATTTCACATTCGGTTTCAATATTATTTTTGCCTATTTCCGTATTATTTTTTGCATCTTCGCTTATGTTTGGGTGGCTTTCGTGAGGTTTCTAATTTTTTGAGCAGAAAAAATCATAACAGATACGATAAATCTATAATTTTCAACACCTTTCCGTCACTCCTCGTTGTTTTCTCCCCAAAATTTCGCAGTATTGCAGTGCAAGAGCTTCGTTTTCGGAGCGCTTGGACAATTTTGCTTTCTCGATCCAAGAACGATATCATTACGGATGGATCCGCACGAAGAATCCGACGAAAACTATTCCCGGTCGACTGTTCATCGAAGTAAAGAAAAAAAAATTCATATTCAATCCGTAGGTATTGCTCGTCGCGATTCTCATCGGTGTTGGTGTACATCGGTGGAAAAATCCGGCTGGCACGGGGAAAATCGTCCGATCGATCGGAGTGGCTTCGAGGCTTCGTTCACGTACCAAACGAGCGGGACAGAGGAAAAACGATCAGAAAGAGCATAGGAGATTCCGCGAGTAGTGGCGGCGAGGCGAGTGTGGGAGAGAAGGAAAATCCGAAGGGGAATTCGCGGTGTCGAGGAATCGCGAGCAACGCCAGAGAGCCCTGCACCAGCTTGGCCCCTGGTACCCTTCGCTGTTGTATATATATATATATATATATATACATATCCCCATCTGTATATATGTATATATATAGATATATATATATAGAACTTCCTTGCTATATATATAGGGTGACCGCCGCGGAAAACCCGGAGGAGGAAAATCGTACGATCGATCTGCCTTCGGTCTTCAGGTCCGAAACGTACGAGGGTGACGAAGGGGGGAAATGAAGGAGAGAGAGAGAGAGAGAAGTTTCGTCATGAACGTGTGCAGCGTGGTCTCACGTGCACACTCTTGGCTCCCGTGTTTGCGTGCGCGGGTGGGCAACCGGGGCCTTAAGCGGCACTCACAACGAAATTTGCGCGGATTGAAAAAAAAATTATATTCTCGGAATTTTTTTTTTTCCTTCGGTAGAATAATTAGGATTCATTGCAGTTAGGGTTCATAGAAGATAGGAGGAGCGAGCAAGGAATGCGTCGATGAACGGAAATGGACGATAAACTGCGTTGGGGTGTTTGAAGCATCGGCAAGCTATTCATAGACAATAGGACCGGTAACAATAGAAGTGTCCGAGTCAGCTCGGAATCTTATTGACGATGACTACAGTAGTAGGATCTTACAAGGCCTACGAATTTTTATTGGCTTGGACCTACCATGGTCGGTGCTTTGTAATTGTATTGCGGGCTCGAGGAAGAGGATCCGCGGACTAGGCAAAGAATTTGTGCGGCGTGATGTTTTTGCATAATAATAATAGTAATAATTGGTAAATTTTAAGGGGGATTCCGACAATTTCAGGTAAAAAAAGTGATTAATTTTATCGATTGATTGAGAAGGATCGAATAAAAAATAGTTCGAAAATTTCGATTTTATATGGCATATAAATGTTTTTTTGCGTAATAATAATTTTAATAATTGGTAAATTGTAAGAGGGATTTCCGACAGTCACAGGGAAAAAAATAGTATTTTATCGATCGATTGAGAAGAATTTAATAAGAAATAGTAACAGAAGTTCGATTTTTAAAAAGTAGCAAATATTAAAAAAATATTAGGCATGTATGTATAATGTATAGCATTTTAAAAGTATTTATTACAGAGACTCTTATTGCAAGTGGGCAGCGCCTATTTTATAACATTATATTTCATTTTCTTAATTACGATTAATTTCGGGCAAGTTCTAAACGGTTTCACAGATCTATTTGGTACTTTGCCCTTTGAAGGATTGTCTTACAATATAATGAATTGATTAGACGATTGATTTGGATGAATATTTGGATCTTTTGCTCTTTGCAAACTTATCGCCTGACTTGATAACAAAAGTTGCAGGCTTTAAGACCAATACTCAATACTAAACGTCAAGACGGAACGCTCTCAGCACAAGGATCTTCGTCGGATAGTAAAAGAGGATCGTAATATTTTTAGTGACGACATTTCGTAGTATGTTGGCTACGTTGCACGCTCGGGTTGTGACAGAACTTTATTTAGAAAATGCTTACGTCGACTGTCGTAGATTGAGCAGAATATAAAAAAGTGTATTAAATGTTCAAACTCACTTAAATTTATTAATTAATATTAAAAAGAGAAGAGAAAAATTATTAAAAGAACAATTTTTGAAATAAAAATATTGATGAAGGTGTTTTCAGTCGTTTTGGATGGATTTTTCGGAAAGGGGGTTTTTCCTTTCACTGAAGCGATAATTAAGGTAGTTAATATTTTCAGATTTTGTTCTTTACAAAATTATCTCAAGACTTAATAACAAATCGATGAAATATCCTAGTTGTGCGACTCACGGAAAATTCGAGCCGGTGTGAACGGAACTTGATGCGGGCACGGTGGGCAGGATGAGAGAGGTACACGTACGACCACACCGAAATCTTACGAGGATGCCTCCGCTAACTACCTCCTATCTGCTCTCTGCCCGGGGCCCTGAAAACGTTCTACGTTACGCCTCGCGGGGACCCATTTCGCGAGGAGCCTCGTGCAGGAACGTACTATCGCTACCACGGTCCCCGGGTCGACGTCCTCGTCGGCAACCGCACGTACTTTCGTCTCCCGATCCGGGCAATTACACAGGCGACGGGCAAGGAGACCGGGCTAACCGACGAATCGCACGATCGTTGTTTCACCGCTGTACGCTCGTCAGCCCAAAATTCGCGCACGAAATCAAGGCCTCTCGAGGACATCTTCGTTTGCTATCTAAATATATCGTCAGCAATTATCCGTACGATATATATGTACGATATATCGGTACGACATATCTGTACGATATATCTGTACGACATATCGGTACGATATATCTGTACGACAAATCGGTACGATATATCTGTACGACATATCGGTACGACATATCGGTACGATATATCTGTACGACATATCGGTACGACATATCGGTACGACATATCTGTACGATATATCTGTACGACATATCGGTACGATATATCGGTATCTGTACGATATAATTATTATTTTTTTTTATAAATGTATATTTATTTAATTTATGAAACTGGGCCAAGAAAATCGAAACCGCAGTTAAGGCTTAAGCGGGACCAGGACTTCCGGTCAAAAATGTGTTTTACTTTTTCCTATCAGCAAAATAAATCCGTATAAAAAAATCCCGTTTTCAATGATGCTCCGAGCAATGAAAAAAAATATTCCGATTTTAGTACAACAAATTGCAGAAAATCAAATTCTTCAATATTTGATATTTATAAAACATTAAACTTTTCTACAATACTTTATATCGAGACTTGCGGTTTTTCTTTTACGATCGGGACACCGTTACCAACACTAAAACGCGTGGGATTTCGGGAACAATTTTTTTTTAATCGCAGGACAGCGTCGAATCTGCTGCCGCATTGCGATCAAAGTTTTTCGTCTTTCCGTTCGGATTTATGAGATTTTTTGTTGCAGCTTGTCGCTGATCGTAGGGAACCGTGTCGAAGAGTCTGACGTGTTCCGGACGAGTCGCGTTTCCTTCATCCGGGACTCGGGGGCGGAAGGGGGAAGGGGGAAGGGGGGGGAGGATAGCGCTCGCAGGCGGCGAGCCGAAAAACCACGCGAACCGATTCCTGGAAGGGACCTCTTAACTTTGAAAGGGCAACAGACGACCGCGGGCCAAAAGCAACGCGGGTTTCTTCCTCGGCCCTCCCCCGCCCCTCCTTCCCTAGAGCAGCCGCTCTCTTTGCCGCGAGGATGTGGCACCGTCGTGCTTCTGGTGCTGTTATTCTGATGCCCGAGGGGGGGAGTTCGGCGGGGGCTGCGCGAGGTCGGGCCTCCGGTCCCCATCAACGAAAACCGTCCGGACGCCTCGCCCCGCGCGCGTCACGCTTTATTTTTCGAGAAAGGCCGGACGGAGAATCCGCAGTGGCTGCCCGCGTGCCTTACCAACGAATTTCTATGAAAGTATATAGAAAAATAGGCAGATAGAAATCTACGGGCGGCTTCGACAAATTTATTGCGCACCGGGGATCTTATTTATCGCGCAGCCGGAAAATCTCTGGAGTCTCGGCTCAAATATTGCCCTGTCGTTAAGGCGCGAGATTGTGATCGAAGGAACAATATGATTATTATGGTGATATAATCGAAAATAATAAAATTAATTAATCGCATACAAAGTATTGCTACGCTTGGAAGAAGTGGAATAATTTCATTAATCTTTAAGGAATACTATAGTTGCAAAAATAATGGAACGTTCACTTCTAAAATCTCGGGAGTCTTGGCTCAAATAATTTTCCTGTCCTTATCGCGGCAAATTGTGATCGAAGGAACAGAAAAATTATTACGATGAAATAATAAAACGAATTAATCATACAAAAATTATTGTTATAATCGAAAGAAAAAGAAACGGAAAAATTTCACTAAACTCTGAAAAATGCTATAGGTGCAAAAACGATATATACTTTACTTATAATAGCATAGAAAAAGAATTATACATTCCTTTAGCGATACCAGATTTCGAGCATAGATTATATAAATTATGCCGCACAGCCCATTCCACGGACTTAGCCCATCGAATCATCGCATCTAGAGTACCGAGTAGCGTCCGTTATTTCGGCAGCAACACGACTGCGAGACTCGCACGTGTACTCGAACGAAAACAAAAATAAAAAAATATAAAAAAAAATATAAAAATAGGAATAAAAAAGGAATCTCTCCGGAGCCGAGTGAGGGTTTTCGAGACAGCAGGCCGCGTTTGGCATTTCGTCGGACGAGTCTCGATGGGTCCTGACGTCAAGGCCGCGGTTGATCTCCCCGACCGCGAGATGAAATATTAATTCGAGTGGAACAACCAAGGGGCCAAAAAGAATTATCACATTCGTATGCTGTTTTTGGGTTAGAAAGAGGCTGAGAAGAAGAGTCGACCAGGAGCGAGAATGAGATCCCGAATTCCTGGACCGAGGTCGCCATTTTTTGAAATTATTATTATTATTATTTTATTATTTTTTAAACTTTCCTGCGCGAACAATATTGATAAGCTCGCAGTGCGGAAGTTTGTGAGCGATAGAATTAACGATCGAGCATAAACGTCTCAATGAGGACGTACGTCGTAACGTGAATTCGGTAGTTGGATGAGAGCCTCCGCCGTAATCGGGTGTTTGTTACGCGAATTAAACCGCAGGTTTCGCAGCGAACGTGCGGCAGCGAGTAAATTCGTTTAAGCGCGCATCAACTACCGTCAGCGGTGTAGGCACTAAATCTATGTAACGGGGTTTACCCCGTACGACTCACCGGACGGGTACACACCTAGTTGTTAATTGCGATGATTTGCCAATCTCCGACGAGCGCGAGCGAGGCTGTAAAAAAAAAAGAAACGAAAAATAAAAATAAAAAAGGGAAAAAAATGAAAAAGCTGGTTTGGCAATAAAAATTTGTCCCCGAGCGACAATTCTAATAACTAAAGAAAGTTTGCCGTATGAAAATGAAGAGACTAATTAGCGACCTGAGTTGTCAAATGATCGGCCGAAGAGCATGATAAATAAACGGTTAATTGATCGCGATCGCGAACGATATTTTACCGATGACAAATTTACCGTGAAATAAATAATAAATCTATAAATATTGATATTATTATTTTTTTATGTAAAAAAAAATATAATCGCCCAGTGGGATTTCGCTATCAAAAAAGCTCGAGAATATAAATTCTCGGTAGCCGAACTACAACGACAAAAACACAAGTGTGTCCTCTCGGGCACAAGTTGCCGAAAATGTTCCACTGTCTGTTCGATAACGCACACGAAGCCGTCATCATAGATTAACCCGTAACGATTTAGCTGTCCGCGGGAATGCTGCTGTACATTCTTCGCTGGACATTATATATGTATATATACATAATATATATACATATGTACATCAGTACATTGGCGAATGAGCCGTGTTCGAATAATTCCAAGGACGCGCTTACTTAGTCGCGGCCTCTCAAGGATTTGCGGATTCCAAATACGGCACTCCAGCCCGTCACAACTTATACCCCTTTCCCTCCCCCCCCCCCCCCTTCTCCGCCATGTCGCTGTCGCCGAACAGACAGAAATTTATTCCACCGCGGAAGTAGCCTTCGAGCGAGAATTCGGCGAGGTGTACGCTTAAATCCAGTCTTAGGATCAGCCGGTGCGATTGAACTACACGACGACGATTCGCAATGCCGGTGGAGAGAGTGAAAGAGCGAACGCGGACGGGCAAGAACGATAGAGATAGATTGAGAGTCGCCGCCCGACAACGCGCGAAACACCGCCGTCGCCGATGGTGTCGAAATCGCGAGAGGCCCGTGAGATCGACGGCGGTCGATCGGCGCGAAGCCTTCGCGAGCAAAGTTGCACCGAACGAGGGCATAAAACGGAGAATGCGGAACGCTCGCTTCTTTCTCGTTCGCACAATTATAACATATATGTGGCACGCCGGGAGTCTCTCCTGGTGTCCGGACGGGAAAAACATTCTGAGCGTAAATTGTATGTGTTGTACAATGTGTTGTGTGTAATTGCAGTGTTGACGGAGAGAACATAAAAAAAAATATAAGAGATTCAACGAGCAAAAGGAAACAAAAGGCTGAGTGATCGGACTTCCCGGCTATTTTATTAATAGAAAATTGTGGAACGAACTTTGAAGGTTCTGGAATATTTACCAATACCATTAACTACAAAAAAAAAAAAAAATGAGTGGAAACATGTTACAAAAAAAATTCTAAAAATGAGTGTTGAATATTTCGAATATATGGAATTCTATATAAAAATCTCGAAAAGGGAATTTGTCACCAAAACAAAGATTTCTCTATGAGAAAGCAAAACAGGAAATTAATGACTGAAGGACTTCGCACGATGGCCAATTGGAAATGTGCAATATACGTGATAAGATTTAAGTTTGTTAGGTATAAAAAATTGTTACATGTTGTGTATCGTCAATTAATACGGACGTTCAAATAAATATTTTGTTGGTCGAACAAAATATTTTAAGGACTGAAAATTATTTTCGTGAAATCACCCAACAAATTGTTGAACTAACCAATTTTTTAGCTGTACCAACAAAATATTTAGTCGAACGTCCCTGCCCGAATCTTAGTTGATTCAACCGTATTTTTATCAGTGCCGTTGGCAAAAGCAATAGGAATATATGATGAAAATAATCTTTTAAATGTATAAGCATTCGTACCATGTAAAACATTGCCAATAAATACATGTACTACTAAAGGTTTAAAAAATTCAGATTCTTAAATGCATTTGGTGCATTTTTTTCATTTAAAAAATGCAGTGATTGATTTACCTATCAATCGCTTATGTTCGTTCGGTACTCGTCGTGTTTTTTTTTTGCAATAAGATTTGTAGAAATTTATAAATCCAAGTGGTCGAATAAAATTTATGCGGGATTCATGAAGGGATATCAATTAAATTTGTCGTCCATTAGCACCGCGCCGGTTTGATAACCGGCGCTGAAGCTGCGCATGCATATACAACACCCAGCGAAACAGTTGTGATACGAATCGTGTTTCGAATTCAAGTTTAGCCGGGAAGTCGAGCAGCAGTGCGCCAGCGGCATTACCATTATTATAAGTTGATGTGACGTGACGTAATGGGAGTTAGAGCCGTATGAATGGGCATAGAGCAACAAGTTGCCACTAAAAACTGGGAGTGAGTTCGTGAGTCGAGTTCTGCTGCTCGTTACACCTCTATATGTAGTTCTTCCTTCCCTATACTATACGCTCTCCGTCCTATATATCCACGGCCCGTTATAAACCCTCCGGCCTTTAAAGTATTCTTTTTAAAGCCGAACTATCCTAACAGACGTCACCGAGACTTTTTCCCGTCATTTAACACCCCCATTGCCCCGCTCCGGTGTCGTAGCTCATATTAAAACAATAATTGGATTTAAATACTCCATTAACTAAAAATCTATTTTTTTTTCGTACAAAATTCTATAGATTTTGCTTACGATTCGCCGAAATAAAAATAAAAATAATTGTCACCTTCAATGACGATTATTAATTTTAAAAAAGTCATCTCGAGTTTTTTTTTAATTTCGCCCGATTTTTGTGTTACACTATAAATAAATATCGGAATGGTAGAAACTTGGAAATTCGACCCTCGGGGCCTGAAATACTCAAAGTTAAAATTGCATTGAACTTGAACCGTGAACTTGGCCTCGATTGAAAGTTGCCGTGAAACTGTCGACAGAGAGGGGGGGGGGGGGGGGGGGAGATGGAGAGCGAGAGAGCGGAAACACATTCGCACGAGGCATTCGGCTCGGTTTATACGACGTTGCCGCTCGTTCGACGGAAACACGTGTTTTCCACGTCCTCGCTATTCACGCCATTCTCTCTCCCTCCCTCGCGCTTCTCCACTTCCCACCTCTCTTTTTTACCCTCTCGGCACATCAATAAGCTACGTCACGATCATAAAGTGACGTCAAACGCATGACGTTTCACGGAATTTCATAACCGGTGAGGCCACGAGAGAGAAATTACGACGGCGCTGATTCTCCCGTACACTCCGGTGGACGGAAAAGTTTTTATTGTCTATATAAAGCTCGGGTGTGCTTCTCGTCTATTTTTGTCGACTATGCAGAGTGGCATTGCAGGATGATCGTGACGCTGCTGTGTCGTAGAGCTGCACTGATATAATTAAAAAATCCTTTTTTTATTGTACATATAAATAAAATTTGTGGACGTTAATACGCGCCTACTGCTTTCGCACGCATGTGCACGGGTCGAAAAATAATTTTAATCGACTGGACGATGACAAGAATTTTTGATCTTTTAAAACAAATTCCCCAATAAGCTACCAATAGATGAGTCGAACAAAATATCTTGAAGATGTAACTTAACCATATAACCCTATAATTTAACCTATACATCAGATTATAATATGGAACGTACTTTGAATATTCTCGAGCGTGCCGCAAAGGTAATCATTTAATATAATTAATGTAAACCTCAACAACAACAAAAATATTGCAAATGTCCGAAAATATAAAAAAGGGGATAAAAATAAAAATTGCCACGTTTTCAAATTACCGTAAAACTCGAACACTCGAGCTTTCAAGCCATCCCATTATTTCACTAGCTCGGCCCGTCCGATCGATGCCACGCAATAACAGTGCATTAATCCGATTAACATTTCGACGAAACAATTTCAGCGAGGGGGGCGGGGGGGGGTCTACCCCCAGATAATTAAGCAGCAATGAATGGAGAACGGTATCCCGGTAATTGCGAGTGATTGAGGAATTAAAAAAGTAGGAGTGGCAGGTTAACAGTACAGATATAATAACATCGAACGGGAATTCCTCGTCGCGTTCTTACGGGAATTCCTTCGACACGGTTCGCCAGGTCAGACGAGCGGCGTCGAGGCGTCGAAGCCGGGCCCCGTCGCGAGAGCGCGAAAGGTAACTTGCACTCCCAATACCTTACACATATATATATCTATACATACGTACGCAGGTAGCTCACAGGTAAAGCCGCACGCTTCGCTATTCCCCCGGTCCTGCTTGACATAATGGAGCCTTCGAGGAGATATCCTCTGCGACGAGGCTCCGCTGAACAACGTCCTGGCCTAATCCACCCTGCGCGGCGTAGGTACAGCGAGAAATCGTGGGGACGCCCACGCGCTTGTTCAATGATTGACATTATATATACAGAGCATTATTTTTGCTCTACAAAAAATAAAAAGTTAATAAAAAGTAAAAAAATTGAGATGCTTAAGTGCAATTGGTAAGAGTTTTTTTTTGTCATTAAAGATCGCAGTGATTGATTTACTAATCCATCGATTATAGTCGTTCGGTCTCGCGGAACAACGACACGGCGTAAGCCACCCTACGCAGCATAGGTACAGCGACAAATCGTGGGGACGCCCACGCGCTTATGTAATCATTGAAATTATTTTTTTACAGTGCATTCGAGCTCAAATTCGAGTATTCCGTTCCTATTTTGTTATCAATGTTTTGTTATTTCAATTTTATTTTTTATGCGGTTTATTCTATTATTCTTTATTTCATGATTATTTTTAGTTTTTTCCTATTTTGGTTTATTTTCATTTTATTTTTGTGCGGCTTGTGAGTAGGGTTACTACTAGTTACTTAAGTGATATAAATATTTAATTGAATCAAATAAATATTTATTTAAATTAAATAAATATTTAACTTAAGCCAAATAAACGGTGTCAGTCAAATAAATAATTTTTCTGGGTGTAGTTCACAGGTACAGCCGCACGTTTCGCTATTCCCTCGGTCCTGCTTGACATTATCGAGCCTTCGTCGAGATATCCTTCGAGACGAGGTTTCGCCGAACAACGTCCCGGCGTAATCCACCCTGCGCGGCATAGGTACAGCGAGAAATCGTGGGGACGCCCACGCGCTCAGTTTCTCGCGCTCGACGGTTCGATCTCCCGGAGCGCAAGCTGCCCCCTCGCCGAATCGATGCCGTCGAGGGGTTCGGCCTGTCTGCCTACGCGACCGCGTGTCCCTCTACAGCGCTCAGTGCCGCGTGTCAAAAGCTGCTGGCGAGAATTTCGAGCACCGAGCGGTAATTGCCTGGATCAATCTCCACGCGCGAGCGGCGTCGGAGGCCGCGCGACAGCCGCGGTGGACGCAAAATCGCCGGTGCGCTATTCGTACGAACCGGTCAATGGGAAATTCGTGCGTCACCGGGACAAAGTGTATTGGCTCTCGCGCCGGTCGGCAGCGTCACGCGTCCGATCGCCGCCGCGAGAACTTCGAGCAGTATTTAATGGCGGGCTCGACGGAGATCCCCGACGATCTCGCGATCGAAGCCCGCCAACCTCGACTTACACCCAGACTAATTATTTATTCGGCGGGCGCCCAGCTAATAAATAGTTATTTATATCAAATAAATATTTATTTATATCAAATAAATATTTATTTTAATCAAATATATATTTATTTATATCAAATAAATATTTATTTTAATCAAATATATATTTATTTTAATCAAATATATATTTATTTTAATCAAATAAATATTTATTTTAATCAAATAAATATTTATTTTAATCAAATAGATACTTATTTTTATTAAGTAAATATTCATTTTAATTAAATAAATATTTATTTGCTCAAATAGATTAGTCAAATAGATTAGTTTTCTGGGTGCGCCGATACACGCTCGATCGATGCACCGATGGTTTGCTTCTTCCTGTTTTCGGTCGTCAATCCGCGACCGAAATACTCTCCGAACTTAATCTCGCAAGGGACAAAGTTCCGTCGAATGTCCCGTAATAATTCCAGCGTCGAATCCGACTGAACCCCACGAGGCTGCATCCCGGTGAAATGCTAATGACTGAGGGTTCGGCTCTCCACCGGTAACTCCGCAGGCTTCCCGGAAAAACGCGGCCGGAGCGCGGGCGAGGTCGGTTTTCGTCCGTCCGAGAGAAGAGCCGCGAGACGCCGAGAGAAGCGGCTCGGCCGCGTCCGGTCACGACCAACGTGCACGCACACCGGGACCTTCTTTTTTCTTTCCTTTTTTTTTCACCAATACTAGCGCGTCGCTTTTAGTACATAATAGTACAGAGCGAGGAGAGTGCGCGCGACAAGTCACGAGAGAGTCTTCCGCTCCGTTAGCTCGTTTCTAATTGGTGCGCCGCCGACGCCGCGGGCTACGCGCTCTCCTCGGTTCTCCCCAAAAACGCAGCGAAGAGGAGAGATGGATTTTTGCCGGGGGCCACGAAAGTCCCCGCGCGGTTGCTTCGCCCGCTGCTCCGACGTAACGCACGAACACGCGAACGGCTGCACACGCGCGCTTTATAAACCCGCACGCATATTACGCACGGTGCGGCCGCGGCGCGCGGAGCCGCGTGCACGGTTTTATAATCCGTCCACGAGCTCTCTCGAGCGGCGGGCGACGCTGTGCGGAGGGCGCGGGAGACGGCACCGGAGAAGTACCGGAGGAAGGGCGCGCGACTGTGAGAATGATGGAAAGAGTTAAATTGAAATAAAAAAAAAAGGGCGAAAGGGATGGAAGGCCTGGGGGACCCGGCGAGCATAATACTGTACGCGAGCTTTCTCACGTGAACATTGAGTTGTGCGAGACGCAGCTGAGAACGATTTTGCTCGAACGATTATCGGGGAAATAAAAAAAAAATAAACATTTCACTGATTCGTCGATTGTTCGTTGAAACGTCGGTCGAAGGCCCGGGAGGAGCAGCGCAAATTAAGGGTGTGATGATTTATGTTATGGATGGATCAATTGTTGAGGGATGGAGAGACGAACATAATTTTGTAAAATTGGAATACCATGTAAAAATCGTTAAAATAATTTTTTCACGTAAGTGACAAAGTAACTTGTTCGCAGTTCAATGTAGAAAGGTGTTGTTTTATTTGCTGGGTCATTGATGATTGTAGTTTACACTTTTGAGAATGAAAGTTGAGCCGGATGGGGCGATTGGAAAATTCAGAAATAAAGAGTTGTGGACGTTTGTGGACAATCAGCTGTAAAAAGTACATTTTTTTTATTGTGTTCAACGCTCACACAAAATGCGGTTCAATCAACTAAAGATTCGGGCAGGGACGTTGGAAAAATGTTTTGTTGGTCGAGTAAAATATTTCAATGTGCAAAAATATTTTTGTGAAGTCATTTTTTTTTATTGTCGAACTAACCAATCTTTTAGCTGTAGCAACATTTATTTGAACGTCCCTGCCCGAATCTTTAGATGATTCAAACGTTTGAAACGTTGATTCGTTTTGTTTTATCAGTGAAATGCAAAATAAACAAAAATATTTAGAAGCTCGAATCGTCTTGAATTGTTTTGGTCAATGATACGGCGCTTGAGAATTCCCGAAAGTTATGAAAATATGAAACGTGGTTTACACTGTAAAAAAGAAAATTGTAAAATTGCTGTATCGGACTGGAAGTTTTGATGTACAAACTGTTATATTAAATTTAACGTACGATTGTGATGACAAATTAATTTTCTTTTCATCGAAATTAAAGTAAATTATTAAAAATAAAGTATTTCCAATGCTTTTAATACACTTAACATTAATTTTTCGTCGCAGTTCTAGACGAAATTTAATATGCCAGTTTATGCATAAGAACTTCACAGTACCGGTACATTAAATTTCATACGAATTTTAATGTACCGGTACTGGAAGTTTTTATGCATAAACTGGTATATTAAATTCCATGTACAATTTCGACGAGAAATTAACGCACAGCATATTAAAAACTTTAGAAATACTTACTTTTAATAATTTACTTTAATTTCACTGTACAAATCCACAAATTTTTCATCACAAATGCACATTAAATTTAATGTACCAGTTTTTGCATAAAAACTTCCAGTCCGGCGCATTAAATTTATAATTTTGTTTCGTACTGTAAATGGGACTTTATTTTTCAATTTACTATCGATAAACTTCCAGTCCGACGCATTAAATTTATCATTTTGTTTTGTACTGTAAATGGGATTTTATTTTTCAATTTACAATCGCAATTTTTGGGAACACTTTCGGAATAAATTGAGCAAATCAATGGCGACTAGACGCGAAGAGTAAAAAAAATGCGGGGGCGCGTCGAAGCGGCATTCGGACGGGATCAATTAATTTTATTTATCACAAGTCGATCTCGCGCTGGCTTCGTGTAACGGTCGTCGGCGTTCGTGGCTGCCGCCACGAATTCGCGAATCGTCGGACGAGTCGCGGGTCACAAAGAGATCCCAAAGAGGCTTCTCCCTTCCCCTCTCGCGGTGCCTCGAGCAGTTTTGCAGCTCGCGTCCGCGGCTATGTACTCGTGACCGGAAACGCGTCCCGGCCGAGCCGGAACTCGACGATTTCGTTCGCGCGCTGCTCGTACGTCCCGTGTCCCCCCCTCATCCAGTCCTGCAACGAAAACTCCCTCGCCCGTTCTTTCGATCAACTCGATAACGCACTGTATCTTAACAACGATCGCTCGGTTTTACCGTTCACGAACGTTATGAGACGGCACTGTTTACTCAAATAACACCGTCGATAACAGCGCAACTCTTCTCCGCTTGCGGAAAAAGTTTAATTATTAATATATTTAAAAAATATTTTTTTAAAATAGTTTCTCTATTACCGTTCACGAACGATATGAGACGGCGACTGTTTAATCAAATAACACAGTCGATAACAGTGCAAGTCTTTTCTCCTCTTGCGGAAAAAGTTTAATTATTAATATATTTTGTTTAATGTTTCTCTATATTAGTATTTTTTTATTAACATCCGAAGAGAAGTGTAATAAGTTGATTTCTCTCCACCTCTACCTTAAAAAAATTCACGCGGGATTCTCAGTTTTACATTCGATTGAAGAAAAATCTGTATGAATTAATTTTTTTCAATATTTCGTTCATAGTTTCTGAATATTATAATTTTAAAAAACATCCGAAGAGAAGCGTAATAAATCGTCTTCTCACCATCTCCACCTCAACAAATTCACACCGATTCTCAGTTTCACATTCGATTCCAGTAAACTCTGTATCAATTACTTTTCGCATCCTCGTAGAGGAAACTTTCTTTTGGAGAATTTTTTTTTCATCGTAACATCTTCAGAATGTTTAAAAAAATATTTCGTTTATAGTTCCTCAACATTATAATTTTAAAAAAACATCCGAAGCGTGATAAAAGAAGCGTAAAAAAAATCCCCCATTTCCCAGTTTTACATTAGTCTCGACAAAAACCCCCATCAATCAATATCTCTCGTTCGCTTAAAAAAAAAAAGAAAATGATGAATTTTCCAAAATCCAACATTATCAATTTTCACCATTCCCGATAGCCCCTATCCGAGCCCGTCCGATGCATCCCCGCAGAATGTTGCCCTACCGTTTACAGAGTTAATCACCGCCGCATCGATCCCGTGGAAGACGCCAGAGCGAATCAGTTCTCGATCCCGGATCGCCTTCCCCGACAGGAGCCTGTCCCGCGCATACCATCCTCATAATCATCCAGTTATAACTATATCAGCGTGAGGATATTCCCAACGCAGCGTCGACCAGAACGCCAAAACCTCTCTCCGTACCCAACCCACATACGTGCATACATAAACACAAACACATATAAATATATACATATATACATATATCTATATATCTATACACATATATATATATATATATATATACGCACATATAACTAACACACGTTCCCTGGTGTTCCCTCCTGTGCCGGAGGAGGCTCGCTCGCTCTCCTCTTCCTCTATCGCGAGCTTCCCGTTCGTTCGCCGGCCTGGCCCATACATATACATATCCGCGCCTGTGCGTGCGGCGAACGGGCCGATAGGGATTTACGAGCGGTTTCGGGCAATCGCGAATAGAGATTAGGCCGGTAATTAACTATGGATCTGGTCTCTGCAGCAGCAGCAGCAGCAGCGGCGGCAACGGCGGCTGGAGAACCCAGCAGGAGCAGCATAGCGAGTAGGTTGCACATCGAGGGCTGGCTAGCCAGCATCTAGCTAGCTATCTAGCTGGTACGTACGAGACCGGGCGTTTCGCTATCCTATATACATAAGTGACCCTAGTCGCGAGAGCCTGCCGCGGCTCTCCCACCCTTTACATGGCCATCCCATGTACATTGCGGCCCGACTCTCTCTCTCTCTCTCCCCCCTTCGTCCCCCCTCGCCTCTCCCCACGGTTTTGCTCTCGCCGCTCTCCGCGCAATGCCACATGCCGCGCTATACCCGCTGCACCTCGGCCCGGCTCTCTCCGAGTCTCTCCCTCGCTCTCGTGGGGGGAGGGGGGGGGGGGGGGGGGGGGAAGGGGGCACATGGCCGTCGCTATGTAACCGGCCGAGGTGCCTTCCAAGAGACACATCGGGACCGAACGGGAAAGACGGAGAACGGGGGATATAAACGGCGGGAGAGGTGAGCGCGCGGACCCGTAGAACGGCCCCTTCGCGTCTATGTGCGTACATAAGCCGAGGAGAGCGCACGGGAACGTCCTACGTGAGCGCTCGCATGTATTTTGCGCGCTCGAGTGTAAGCGCGAAAGTGAGGGAGCCTTCGCCTCGTCAATGTATATATGTATATATATATATATATACCTATATATATACATATACATATATATGTGCTGTATACATGTTGGTATGTGTATATAGCATGTATATATGTGTATACGCGTGTATGGTATATGTGTTTAGGTTTGCGTTACGTAGGTGAGAGCGGAATGGATCAATGTGTGCGTGAGCGCAACGCTCGTCCTAGGAGTATATAGAGGTTTTGTATATACAGAGCGCCCCAAAAGGCAGACGTGCCCGGCATCGAGGCGAAAGGTACCTTCGATACCCAACCCTGTATTTCCCTTCGGCTTTCTTTTCCAATGGCCCGGCAATCGACGAACACCGGCGGTGATCGGCGAGAGGGAAAAATTTGTGACGGGAAATAGGAGGGAATGACGAGCGCTCGTCCGGTTTTTTTTTTTTTTTGTGGGCAGAAGGTGGCGAAAGTTAGAATTGGCGATTTAGGGATTGTGATTTATTTTAATTTTTTTTTTTTTTCTTGGAGTAGATTTTATGTTTTTTGTTTTAATTAATGTTTGAACTATTTGATGTTTGGATATAAAATATCCTCTATCGTATTTGGATATTTGGATATTTGGATATTTGGACTGCCTGATGTTTTGATGTTCGAATATCATATTTGGAGATTTGAAGATTTAGCTACTTTGATATTGAACATCTGGACTGACGGTCACTTATTTCAGCGACGGGCTTTTCTTATTTTTAAAGCCCCAGCGAAATTTGGTTCAAAAAACAAAAAACGCCTAAAAAAATTATCTCCACAGATTAAATTTCACGAAAGAGTAAGACGGATCGATTTCGGAGCACTCCAGTTCGGTTCCAACAAAAGTTGAATGAAAAGTGTCCCATTGTCTGATTAACACCTTACGAATTTTATTATTCAGGGTCTACGTTCGTGTTTGCAGAAAAAAAATGTGACTCTGAGGGGTGAAGTAAAAACAGCGCTATTCTTTTATCCGCGGTCTGCACTATTCTCTCATTTAAATCCCCGCTGGTGTACAGATTGGTACAGCGGCGCGGCGGAGGGTATTGGTGTAGCGACGCCCGGCGAGATAGCGGGAGATCCAAGCTCGTCCCGCGCGACAGCAATTTCGTTCTCCGGAAATTTGTCCCGCTGTGCGCGACGAGGAGAGAGAGAGAGACGCGCCGACCGGCACGACGGTCAAAGAATGTCCGAGACGAGGACCGAGCGAGAAGCTCGTGAGAGGAAGCGACGTACAAAGAGAAACGAAGAATTCTCGGTAACACAGGCGTTCTCGCACCGGGATCGCACATTTTGGCGCACCCCGATGCACTATACAGGTAGACCACTGTATAGAACACTCCCTAACACCGTAAGAATCTTGTGCTTCAGACCGCGCACCCGTTCTTCTTCTTCTTCTTACTTCCTCCTCTTCATCTTCTTCTTCATTCATGAGAAGAGTAGGCTTTCGATGGAATCGGTAAAATCGAGGGAGGCTGCACGCGGAACTCCCTCGGCGACCGGTAACAGCAGTCCTTTAAAACCTGTATCGACGGAATCCATGTGACGTCGAAGGGAACGGAGAAAAAGAGCTCTAGCCCTCCACCCTCTCCCCCCCCCCCCCCCCCCCTCACCCCTCCGCGCATTCTATACCTACTGCTATACGTCACAGAGCGGCAAAGGGAACAACGGTGCAAGTATTCCGACGGGAACTTCGTACTGGTTATAAGTATTTATATATATGTGTATATATATATATATATATGTTTGTTCTTCGTAGTAGGAAGTGCTCAGCGGGTCTTCATTCATGATCTACGGTATTACTTGTATAGGAGTGAATTGCATAACTGAAGAAAGAAATAATTATTTATCGCTACTTTTCTTTTACGAGAAGGCTTTAAATCTGGACTGCGGAGAGATGCGCTGATAGCTCGATTCCTCGATGGTCATCGACCAGACTTCTCCACAAATCGATAGGATGTGATATGTTCGTCACAAATAGTAGGGTAAAACTGGGGAATATGGCCCGGTCCATATATCATTGATTTACGTGTTAATCGAGGTGGGCCATATTCACCACTTTTACCCGATATGAAATTAAAATTTTTTTTTACCGAACCTGAAGGATTCCGACCAACCTAGGCGAAAATAAATAGCATTCGTGACCCCCATTCTCTCCCTACGGATTTCAACTAGCAAAGCTTCCGGTTCTCCCCGTCCGCAATATCTGCTGATGTTTGGTCAACTTTCAAACTTTTGTTCGGACGTTTGAATATTTTTTTTACTTTTCCGTCTCCACAAATCGGGAGAATGAGATATGTTCATCACAAATGGTACATGTAATTTTTTTATTAATGTATTTATTAATTCATTGATTTTTAATGAATGTGTTTATTTACACATTACACATTTTTTAATACATATTTACATATTTACATATTTACACATTTACACATTTACACATTTACACATTTACACATTTACACATTTACACATTTTTTAATTGATGTGTTTATTTATTTACGGGACACGTCCTCTAACAATGAAAAAAAAAACAGATTTAAAGAGAAAATGAACATTAGTGTTTCGTATCCTATTACTTAATTGCACTATCGTGAAAAGTTATCCCAGCGGACCTTAAGGATCCGAACCAACCTAGGCGAAAATAAATAGCATTCGTGTCGCCCATTCTCTCCCCACAGATTCCGCGTGGCGAAGCTTCCGGTTCTCCCGGTCCGCAATATCTGCCAATGCTCTCCCAACTTTCGAACTTTTGTCCCGACCTTTGAATGCGCCTTCTATTTATTTTTCTCTCCACAGATCGATAGGTCTACAAACGTCGAGGCTTTTGAATCGCCTTGTACATCGTCACGTAGCATCGCGGTAGATATAACCCGCGGAACCCTCTCTCGTCGTTCCGCCTCGATACCGACCCGATACACGTACTACAACGCTGCGAGCGCGGGCAGGCGAGCGAGCAGGCAAGCCGAGTCGCCCAACAGCCTGCAGCAGCAGCAGCCGCCGCCGCCGCCTGTGAAACTTTCGGAGCGAGAAGAGAAGCGCCGGGCGGCTCTCGCCTCTCTCGCACGGCCGATACGGAGAGAGATAACCGGGAGCGAGAGACTCTCCGCGATCAATCCTCTCTTTCCCGTCGTCCCGCTTGCCCCCCGGTTCCTCGCCCATACGTCCTCGCGAGCCTCCCGAACGGAGCGGCCGACGTCTTCGCCTACATAGCCGTACCGAATCCGCCAAGGTGGACCGAGATTAATCGCGATAATAATAAGAGAGTAAATTAAACGAGGGGGGTTAAAGGAACAGGAGGACGGAAGAATCCACACGGAGAGACTCCCCGAGAATGCACGGAAATATGTCGACGACTTTATCGAAGAAACTTCACGAGGGGGTCTTTTATAAGCCGTCGGGAGATCATCTCGCCGATAAGGAAAAAAAAAAGAGGACACTAATAAGACCGCGGAAGCTTTAACGACCGTTATACAGTACCGGAGAATCGAGCATTTTTTTTATTTTACTGTTACGGTACGAAGCAATGATATGTAGTGGAAGGTAAACGGGCGAGAGATTTGACAAATGAAGGTGAACGGTGGGAGCCCTAATTGGCCGACAAATTGTGATTAATTCTTCGACGGTCACCGGAAGGACTGGCGTTACTAGCGGCGTGTAGTTATCGAGTTTGTGTCGGAGATAAAAACTTTCATTCGTGTGAAGCTGCAATTGTCTTAAAGGCTGGGATATCGACTGATAAGAAAATCATTTTTTGTATCTTTTTTATTTTTCTATGGATGAAAACTTGTCATTTAGGGATAAGGTGTTTCAACATTGGCCCGCGAACAACTATGTTAGAGTTGTGTAATTAGTCAGTAGTGATAAACCAAATGAATTATAACAAAGTTCGATCGTCGACGAAAAACGTTTGTCCAAAATTCGCGCTGTTATGCGATACGAGTAGTCATCGAGTTTACGGTGGAAACGACAACTTTCGTTCGTTTAAAGTTGAAATTGTCCCAATTGTCCAGAAGGAAAAATTTCGATTGAGTGACAAGTTGTTTCAACATTGACCCTCAAATTATGTACGTTAGATCCGTGTAATTAGTCGGCGGTGATTAATCAAATGTATTTTAATGAACTTCGATGTATCAACCAAAAACCCTTCCGGAAAATAATTGTCGTTACATGCATGTGCGTCATGCGTTATGGGAAGTTATAGAGTTTACGTTAGAAACGAAAACTTTCATTCGCCTAAAGATATCTATATTGACTGATAAGAAAATATATATATTTTTTTTCTATAGATGAAAAATTCCCATTGAGTGATAAGTTGTTTCAACATTGGCTTCCAAACTACGTAGGTTGCAGCCGTGTAATTAGTCAACGGTGATAAACCAAACGAACTATAATAAACTTCGACGCATCAACGAAAAACCCTTCCCCGACATTCGCGTCCTTATATGCATGTACACTGCTGTTCACGAATGCCTGATCAGTTTTCCTATAGCGGCCCTGTTCATATCGTCCAGACATTCACGAACAGCACCGTACGTTATGCGTTACAACGAGTAGTTATCGAGCTTACGATGAAAAATAAAACTTTTATTCGTCCAAAGACAAAATTGTCCCAAAGGCTGTGATATCGAGTGTTAAGCAAATGTTTTTTCTATAGATAAAAAATGCCCATTACAGTGATAAGCCGATTCAACATTGACCCTCAAACAACTACGTAAGTTGTTGCAGACCCCTGTTATTAGTCAGCGGTCATAAACCAAATGAATTTTAATAAAGTTCGATGCATCATCAGCGAAAAACCCTTGTCCAAAATTCGCCTCGTTGCATGCATATGCAAATACGTAAGTCCAGCATACACGCACACACACACACACACCTACATCTCCGCCATACACTCGGTTCCTCCTCACAGACTCTCATCCGAAGGTGGTCCCCCTCGTCTCCGAAAACTCCGCGGCTCCCCCCTTCCCCGCCCACGTTATCCGCGAGGTCGCGACTCGCGTAGAGCAGAGCGACATCCCGACAGACAGAGAGAGAGCCGAACCTTCGCCGTAGAGCCGGTGAGGGAAAGGAGATAAGATTCGGCGCGCGGGTCCACGCGCGGATTCGCCTCGTCTTCCTCGTCTCCGTCGTCGGGGGACTTTTGGGACGCGTTGTACATGGTCTCTCGCGCGTCGCCTCGTAGGTTCCGCGATGGCTCGGGATACATAAGAGAGCCGGAGGTGGAGGAGCAGCCGAGGCGAGGCGAAGCGGGCGTGTTCGTTCGCCGTGCTGCTGGCTGCTGCTGCTGCTTCTGCTTCTGCTGGCTGGCTGGCTCTTTATGTAGCACATAGACGTTGCCCTGGCGTTCGTTCGTTGCCGCTCGCTCAGCGTGTGACGCTCAAATTACCTCCGTCCTCCCTGTGCCCCGCCGCCTCCGCCACCCTCGCGTCCCCCTTTTCGCCAGGCCGCGTCCCACCCCCGCGCGCCGCTAGCGCGTCCCTTGTCCGTTCGCCTCGGCGCGCCTCCGCCGACGACGACGACGACGTCGCGCTTCTCTTCCTCCTCTCCCCCTCCCCCCCCCCCCCCCCCCCACCCACCCACCCACCCCCCTTCCGACCCACGATCGACCCTCCCCCTCCGTCTCATCGTCATCCTCCTCCTCCTCTTCGCAACTCCTCTCATCCCGCTCTCTCCAACGGCTTATCTTCGGCTTTCTCTCGCTCCCTTCGCCGAACGTCCGCGCGCCACCCCGAGCTACATAACGCTATAACGCTAGAGCTGCGGGTCTGGAAACGCGGCCAGCAGCGGCAGCAGACAGGCACCGCGGGTCACCGCCTTCCCTCGTCCGTCGCTCTTTCTCTCTTCCCTGCCCTCACCTCCCTTTCGCCTCCTACGACTCCTGTCTAACCCTCGCTCCTTCTCCTTCGCTCCTGCCTTCCTCATCCTCTCCGCCTTCCTCATCCTCTTCACCTTCCTCGGAACACCGCCCCCCGCCGCCCCGCCGACACTTCGTTCCCTCGACCTCAGTCTCCTTGCCCGTTCCCTACGCCGACTCTCTACCCTCTTCTCTCGCGGATATTCACCGTCCTCCTCGAACTTTGTCTTCTCCTCTCGCTTCCGAGCGTATCGTATCTCGCTGCCCCGCGGTTCCCTCCTTATTGCGCGTCGACGCGAGACCCGCGGCACTCACCGAGCTGTGTGGGTTGCCCGCCTTCCCTTACGTCTGTCGGGCTCGGCAACCCTCCTTTCCGGCGAAACAACCCGTGTATGTGTGTATGTATGTATGTATGTATGTATGTATGTATGTATGTATGCATGTGTGTATGTATGTATGTATGCATGCATGTATGTATGTATGTGTGTATGTATGTATGCATGCATGCATGTATGTATGTATGTATGTATGTATGTATGTATGTATGTATGTATGTATGTATGTATGTATGTATGTATGTATGTATGTATGTATGTATGTATGTGGAGAGCGAAGGAACGTTGGGCTCGTGGCCCCTTTTGTTATTAGTCCTTCGTGTACCACCCTAAATTCACTCGCGGACACTGAGTTCCGCGCGCACGGAAAGCGGACAAATTCTGACCCGAGAGTCCCCGAGGGTTCGCACACGGAGAGCAACTGAGACTGAATTTCATGGTTCGGGAAACTTTTGGATTTGGACTTTGGTCGTGGTTGTCATCGGAGGATGTTTTTTGGAACCCGCGGACTGGGCTTGAGAGACATCTTGGGGGGTGTTAGGGGGTGTAATATTGGGGAGAAATGACACGGAGCGGATGCAAAGGTTTGAAACGGTCATGCTTTGATAGCGCGGTGGAGCGAAAGATTACTCTAATGTTCTTCTTCCGGTTTGTTTTTCAGGTCAATGGTTACGGAAAACTTTTCGAAACTTGTCGTTTTTTTTTCATTTGTAATGTGGGAGACCTCGGAGCAACAGATGGGCTCCTCGGTGGTCCTTAAAAGGTGTAATTCTATCTCCGATATTACTGTTGGATTTTTACTTTGATGTCTTTTTTTCTTAGCGGGTAATTTTTTTATTTTTTTATTTTTTTATCGTCTGAATTGAGGGTTTAAGAAAAATCTTGGGTAAGGGGTTAGAAATGGCACGGAGCGGTTGTGAAAAGGGTTGAGACGTTAATGCATTGATGCGAAAGATGACTCTGATGTCATTTGTTGTTCATTTTTTTTTTCGCTATGATAGAATAGTATATTATGTTACAAGGGAGGAAAGTGCGTCTTTTCACCGGGTGTGAAGTTTGATGCTCGAGCGAAGCGAGGGCAGAAATTCACACAAGGTGAAAAGGCACTTCCTCCCGAGTGACATACGCTATTTTTTCCCGACTGTGTTAAGAAGTGGCCATATTTCTATGCCTGGAACGGGGATGGAAATTGGCCGAGACTTGACAGAGATCTTAAAAAAATTAATGGGCTTCCTGGTGTCCGTTAAAGGGTGTAATTCTATCTCTGATATTACTGTTGGATTTTTACTTTGATATTTGTTCTTGTTATCTGAGGATTTTTTTTTTTGTATCTCACGTATTGGAGTTTTGCGAGAAATCTTGTGGGGGGACGGGTGGAGGGGGGGATAGGGATGTAATGTTGGGGGTAAAAATGACAAGGAGCGGTTGGGAAGAGGGTTGAGACGTTAATGCATTCATAGCGCGGTGAAGCGAAAGATGACTCTAATGTTATTTTTTTTAGTTTAGTAGAAGTTTATTTTTCAGGTCGACGGTTACGGGAAACTTATCGAAACTTTCTTTTGGGTTTTTTTTTTCAGTTGTAATATCGCCGACCTTGGAGCAACAGATGGCCTTTTCGGTGTCCGTTAAAGCGGGTAATTCTATCTCCGATATTAATCGGAAGAATTAAATTTGTTAATCCCATTTCTTTTCTTACATTTCAGAGTAACAATATTTATCCGGGCATTAATTAATTAATCGATTAATTCACTTAATTAATAATATATTTGTGTATATCATTTTTTTCGAGTAATGCTGATCCCTATAATATAATATAATATAATACCTTCAAACTAATTAATGTCAGGTAAAGCGGTGATATATTTATGTATATCATTTTTTTCGAGTAATGTTGAACCCTCTAATATAATATAATATAATACCTTTAAACTAATTAATCTCAGGTAAAAGCGGTGAATATGGCGGTTCGACTTAACATAAACGAGTCACGGTGGTCCATATTCACCGCTCTTAGCCGTATTTTAGACCGAGTCATGTCAGCTGTCCTTTTTTTACTAGTTGCTACAAAGTTTAGGAGTTGGGGATTTCCTAAAGAGATGAATGCCAACACGTGTCTGCGTCTCGGGTTAACAAATTGTCTTTTTTTTCCCCCGGAGACCGAGTCGGATCTTTTTTCTTTCGAGCTCGCCGTCTCCCTCCTCCCGTCCTTCGCAGTTCGTCTAGTTATTTATCGTTGACAATTTTCACGTGCGTGGCTCGCTCTCGCCGAGACGTCGTAGACCGGTGCGCGGCTATCGTGACGCACGCTCTACCGCCGGCGAGAAACGGGGCACACAAATTGTATATCTAAAAACATATAATTCAAGGAACATGTGATTTTCTTCGCGCCGGCAGCCTCTAACCGTTTTGGTTTTACGTGCCTGGGCGACACCGAGAGTCACGAGACCGAAGGGGGATTGGCGTGTCTCGGGCGTAAGTGTCGAGTGTGTTCGACAACATCGCCCGAGAGATACAATTTCTTATAAAAAAAAAAAAAAAAAACGAAGAATATTTAAAAAAATTTAAATTTAAAAGGAATAAATAAAAAAAAAACTAGTGCACGTCGGAGATTAAGTGGAATGGACGCATAACAACATTATTATTAAAGTATACAAACTAGTAGGCCGAGCGCGATATCCTTTATTTGCCGAAGCTGAAACTCAGAGTCCGTGCATCGATAATTACATGCAATTGACTGGGCCGCTCGTTGCACCAGTCCCATGCTGCACGCAGCGGAAGGTAACACACTCCGACAAGTTACAAATCGTTACGAGTCCTAACTGACCAGCGCGGAGCGGCGGCGGGTTGTACACCGAGCACAACTACCGCGTGTTCGGTGCAACATGACGGAGCGGAATGTCATCACTCTACCGCGAGCCACCAGTCGAGAGACTTATTGAGAACTCGCTCACCGCTGCGGACGGATTCGCACGAAGCGCGAGGACGATTACTATACACACGCTCCCGACATGCAGCCGCACAAACTCGTGACAAATTGCGAAGCTCCACCTAACCGCGCGCGCGAGCACTTGTAACGACGATAAGCGAAAACTAAACGACTTCTTTCTTGCTTTCTTTTTTTCGTTATGGGTATTTTTTTTTCTTTTTTGTAAAGCTTTTTCTTGAGTGATATGGCAACTTTTTTCCAAAGGGTTTAGGGGAACTTACACTGAAGAAAAAAATCACTTGCGGGCTGCCAATGAAAAAAATTGTTGTTTCGATTCTACTTTCAAATCTTACAATTCCATATGATATTGAAACACCGACGGCAAGACTGTCAAGGTGTCACCTTGACAGTCTTTTACAGTTATCGTTTCAATCGCGTAT